>CAUYON010147113.1:0-36417 GCA_963573935.1 Arctocebus calabarensis
CTATAAAATAGCTTCATATTAGGGCTGAGTACATTGGATACTTTTTCTTCCATTCTTGAGATACTTTGCTAAGAAGAACATGTTCCAGCTCCATCCATGTAAACACAAAAGAGGTAAAGTCTCCATCTTTCTTTAAGGCTGCATAGTATCCTGAAGACCAAAAATCACATCATAATAAAGATATATGTACCAGAATGTTTATTGCAGCCCAATTCATAATTGCTAAGTCGTGGAAGAAGCCCAAATACCCATCGACCCACGAATGGATTAATAAATTGTGGTACATGTATACCATGGAACATTATGCAGCCGAAACTATTTTTTTGTTCTTTCTCAGGAACTTCTCAGTGTATGTTCCTCCCATTTTGTTGCACAGCCCCGTAGATCAGAGACTTGGTAGTTATATGCAGAGCGTTTTCTTTTACTAAATAAAAGAAGCACAGACACAATGAATCTACAACATAACTGCCCAGAAAACATTCGCTTTCTGACAGATGGAAGTGAGGTGTGTTGCCATGATGATGTGAACTTTCGAAGACCTGGAATCCGTACGACATGCTCCTTAACCAGGAGCACGTGACAAGGAGAGCTTTGCACAATGTCTGTGTGCACATCTGGCCAACCGAGGCAGGGAGGGCTGCCAAAGCTTGTGCGTATAATGGTCTGACAAGTACAGACCCTGGAGTGTGCTGCTTTACTAATAAAAAGATTTGAGAGAGGAAATGTATCAGAACGGTTAAGCGAATGGCTTTCAGTCCACCCAGGACAGCGCTGTCTTTCAGCATCAGCCAAGGGGCTGGTGGCTACCAGACACCGGGCTTAGTGTGCTACAGTAGGGTGGAGAAAAATAAAAGACTGTGGGTTTCAATTCCAAGAAGGTTTCTATCATTCCAGAAACCAACTTGATTAGCAGCTCTTTTCTTCTTGTTTCATCCCCATTGAAAAACAAACAAACAAAAAAACATTAAAAGTTTGGCGATGAATGGCAATGTAGTGAATTCTACTGGAAAACTATGTAGGTAAATTTTATTGTGATAATTTTTGATTTTTCCAAATTGTTAATATGTTGTTATTTTGACAAATGTAGCAGTATGATAAGGAAGCAATTGCTGTTATTTTTTTTTTAAGTAAATAGACCTTCCTTTTAGATCTATTTAGTGCTTAGTAGATTGAAACCAAGGATACCTAGATTATATTACTGGATGTAATCATTTTCATTGAAGAATTTTTAAGAAAACAACTTACGAGAATAATATTTTCATGTCCACGTTGCATGAAACATATTCCTGAAATATTTAAATCTTGGATTTATTTGCAAAATAAAATAAAAATGTAATCCCAGATATTCTAGGTGTAGGCTAGTATGTTGCATTCCTTTTAATGCTGGACTAAATGAACAGTGTTATTTACTATGACCACAAAAAAAAGTGTTACATTTTATTATAGTAACCACAATAATAATACCAAGTAACCCAACATTAATACTGATAGTCATTATTTAATATGCAATGGAGCATATGTGTACCAAGCACTGTATTAGGCACTTAGATTATTTCATTTGATCTTTAAAATTGTCCCTGAGTAACAGGAATTTTCTTTCTTTCTTTTTTTTGCTGGGGCTGGGTTTGAACCTGCCACCTCTGGCATAAGGGGCCGGTGCCCTACTCCTTTGAGCCACAGGCGCCGCCCAGTAACAGAAATTTTCAATCCTATTTACGTGTTACCCAACTCTCATAGAAGTTAAAGAATTTGTTGGAATTTTTGTAGTTAATAATAAATGGTGAAACTGGAAATTTTCCCCAAAAGGCCATATTCTTTCTGTTCTTATTAATAAAAATGTTTTTCCTAATAGAACATGGAGCTTTAATTAATACAATGCATCAATTATTAATGTCCCTATTTCATCAAATGTAAATTTTGTGTATGGATTAGTGCCGTATGTGAGACCTTAGAATAATGGCTAAAAGCTTGAAATACTTAAGTAACCACAAAAAAATCGAGGTAATGTGTTATTACTAAAAGTCACCTCAGTAAGGGAAAGATAAAGCTATAGAAAATTGCAGTTGACTGGAGTCAAACTACACTAGTTGCTTACAATTGATTGTGTGTTGTTCAACTGCTAAGATAAATTAGAACATGGAATACTGCAATAGAAAAGTGGTTTAGATGTCATAGAGACAGTATGACTATTTTTATCTCTCAGTTGTAAACCATAGCTTACAGTGGCTGAAATGACATTGAACTGTTTTTCTCTTTGATGATTTACAGTCCGTATAGTGCATTTGTAAGAGCAGATGTCACATTTTATGTATTTGAAAGTGTCAACGCTGCTGACTTATGTTTGAAGATTCTGTTCTTGAATCAATAGAAGGTAGTGATTTCCATTTCTTTAAAGTGATTTCCACAACATCATAAAAAACACATAGTGAATATTGGTCATTATAATACCGCAGTTAAACCCTTATTTTTGGTCTTGTATTTTACATACATCACATTGATGATCATTATTTTGTAAAATTTGGCTTGAATAAACAAGGACGCTTTAAGAGAGCTGACCATGTTTGTGCTGAAACAAATTAAAAAATGTTTGCATTTTGTCCCAGACATAGCTGTCCAAACTCTAAGATGGATTGAGCAAAGAAAAATACATCAGAGTTTTCATAATAAAAAATTATTCCCAGAAAGTCCACATATACTTTATTCATTCCATATTTCAAATTGATTTTCATTTTACCATTTAGGGTGCAGTTACTGGTAGTCCCATCTTTTAAAAAGTCAAATTTGCATTTAAATAGAAACTGTTTCAATCATTTAACATCCAAAAATCTGAACGCTTTATTCATTCTTTTTTTTTCTGCCTTTCACTGTTGAAAAAAATATCTTGTGTTGTACTTTTCTATAATTGTCATGAGTTCTGAACTTCCATAAAGACTGTAGTACTCTCTCCCTTATATCACTCATTAAAATCCCAATGCTAATAGATCTATGGGTATAGTCCAGGTTTGGGTGAAATTGGAAGACGTAGGGTACAGTAAATCGTCACAGCCAACAAGTCATAGTAACAATATTATGTTCAATCAGATCTGCAAAAGAAAACATTTAAATACATACTACTTATAAATAAGTAACCAAATAGGGGAAATACCCTGGAAAATTATAACATAATAATGAATAATTTTCTGTTGCCCAGTAACTAACAGTATAACTATTTTAATGAGAAGGGTAAATGTGCAAAAATATTTTGAAATTTGTTGTGACTTTTGTTTATTTTAAATGAATTAAAGCTATTTATATGATGAAGAAGAAACCAAAGATCCATTTTGCCAAAATGTAATTAGCTTAGAAGCTAGTTACACATGACATCTTAAACACGTGACAACACAGTTTCAGTGTAAAGAAATGGCGTTTTCAGGGTGGTGCTTGTGACTCAAAGGAGTAGGGCACTGTCCTCATATGCCGGAGGTGGTGGGTTCAAACCCAGCCCTGGCCAAAAAAAACCTTTCAAAAACCCAAAAGAAATTAAGAAATGGCATTTTCCTATCCAGCATAAACACCTACATCTCTCTTTTCATTCATTCATTTGAGGCACCATTTCCAACAATTTTAAAACCTCAAGAAATGGCCATAATTGACTTGAACTGTAGTACATTCATTGTGCAACCAAATGGCTTAATGCTAATGACTTAATTTATTCCTGGTAAGAAAGATTATTTTATGATATTTACCTTATTGACTATTTACTGCCTCTTTAGTTATAAAACAAAAGTCATTATAATTTTCATTGACCTGGCAATATATATATATTAAATGGTTAGAAGATATTTTAAATTGCTGGTGTTTCACATTATTTTGTGTACTCATTTTTTAAAGAAAGTATTTCTTCATCTCAATTGTGTCATTGTCAAAGTAATCTTTGATAATGGAGTGATAATTTCATTGATAAAAAGAAAGTTCCCACAGCCTACTTTTCTAAGACAGGTTTGTTTCTCCTATGAGTATTTTATCGTTTATCTTTCCTGGTCTCTCTGATTTGGTTTTTTGTTTTTGTTTTGCAACTAACAGAGCAGGTATATCATTTTGTCATCTGACTGACCTTAGTTATAGTACTTACTTCTCAAAAGATAAAAATTTCCAAAAAGAATGTGCCAAAGTGAACCAAAAGTTAACTTTTTTATGCTTTGTTTCATTAATGAAGCCTTCTCTTTAGAGATTCTTATTTTTATCTTCAAACTCAGGACCGTCTTTTCAACTTACACCTGCAACTTACTAGCATGCCTGTGTGCTCATGTAATTGAGCAAGGCACCAAATAACCAGGTACTCAATTATGCTCCGTTTGTCAATTCAAGTCCCATACAAACTGATGATTGATTGCAGTGAGTTGCTAGGATCACTTTCTCATCATTAGATCCTTGACTGTTTCTGACTGCAGTTTTTTAGGGTGAGAATGGGAGGTGTGTGGTAGATAAAGTAGATTGAACCACAAATATTTCATACCTCTTGAATCAATAAAACAATGAGCATTTAATTAGAAGTGGAAAAACAGCAAGAGTTGTTGGGTGGCTCTTGTTGATTCTTTGATATATCAGCATCATCGTCTTCATGAACCTTGAGAAGTAGGTCTAAACCCAACTCATCTAGGCAGAGTCTTTCATGCCACATTGAATAAATTGAGGCAGATAAAGAGTAATCGTAGTTCTTGCAGATATTTGACAGATAATCTTAGTTCTTGGACACTCACTTTGGCATGAGAGAGACTGTTATAGAGATTTCTATTGTGCAGAGCCACTATAATTACCACTGTACTAAGCTTGCTATCATAATTCTATTAAGAATCCATATTTTCTCTTTAGTTTAGAGACTGTAGGTAGATTAGTGGGAAAATAGGCAAAAAGACAGAGACACAGTGAGATAAGAAAGCACCTTGAAATTTTATAACTCAATTGTCTGGTTTGAATTTCATTTCTGGAATTATTATGGCATTTTTCTCAGCATCCTGCATTTGTGTTGTGATAGGTGACAAAGCAAACTTTCCTTTGATCTATGCGTTTTGTGTAGGTGTGTGTATTTCTGATTGCTGATGTAGTATTGCCATATGAGTATCAAACATTATAAAAATTTTCAACTCTCTGTTTCTGTGTATGGCTGCACTAAACGATCCAAGGCAACGGTGACCTGGAGCAAATTTCTTACTAAAAGCAACAATAGTGCTGACAATAGGAGTCAAGTTAATTATACATACTGGTAGTGGAATTAAAAGCTTCTCAAGCCGAACTGTGTCTGTTTAAACAAGAAAATTCTGGTATTGAGGTGATATAAAAGAAGTTTACCATAAAAATGTTTGAGTCGATTATAAATTCATCAGATGGGACAGTATCTATTTGCGTTTTTCTGTAGCATCCCGCTCATTTTTTCCAATGAACTTTAAATAATATTTGTCTCGCCTCTGGCACCTCCTTTATATACACGCAGGGTATTCCCATAGTGTCTCCCCTATAATTACTTTATTATTTCGAGAGTGTATAACTGGAGACACGATTTTCCTTTCTTATCACTTTCTCTTCAATATCACTTCTCCCTTGCTGCCAATCAATTTGATTTAGCTTTATTTTAGAACTCCTCAGCTATTATCTGTAAGGACTGAATGTACACATCCATTCTTTTCATTTTCTCTGAAGGATTTCCTATTCTTTTCCCCTGTATATAGTAGATCTCTTTAGATCAGATTCTTCCCCCTATAAAGACGTGACATGTTTTTAAAGGGTACTCGGTTGTGTTTTTCTTCTTATGAAAATCGTATGTCTACTAGCGTTTTGAGTAGATGTCCAGATACCTCATTTACCTTGGTCTTTCTGTACTGATGTCTTGTTTGCAGAATTTCAAAGAACAATACTTTAGTAGTACTTTAAGTTTTAGATCTGAATTTTCAAGCCTAATCTAGCCCCTCTTTTGCATATAGTGTAAGTTTCGACGTGGATCATACAAAATGGCTTGGCTATTCCTTTTTCCACTCATGGTGTGAGAGAAACTCGTTCCAGTTAATAAATCTAATTTTCTCTAGAAATCCCCAGAGTTCCAGAGTGAATGTGACTTGATGGCTCCTTACACCTTATTCTAAAAAACAGATGTCCCTGTGCCATTACGTCTATGTACTTTTGCCTCCCCAGTTTGCTCTGTTTGTTTTTGTCACACATACGAGGTTGGACAGTTAAGTTCACGAACTCATTCTGGAAAAAAGTGAACCTACCTTGTTGCTGGATATCATTAGGCTCAACTTCTCAGTACTCCCCTCGGGAAGCTATGCACCGATGTCTCCGTCTAGTTCATCCTTCAAAGCAATGTTGGAACTCTTCCTCTGGAATGGCCGTCAGAGCTGTCCTTGAACTGTGCTTCTATAGACACCCAGGGAAAGATAATGGCCTCTGCACCAGCCTCAAAGTGCTCAAATCTCCATGTGTTTAATTCATAGTTTGTATCAAAATACGCCGTAGGTTTCCACTGACCCCAGCAAGTCCATATCCAGCTCTCTTTAGCATCTCCAGTATTTCCACAGCAGTCTTGACAATCCTTTCAACCTCTATGTTTTAGTTTCCAGAAACTTTGTCAACTTTACCTCTTAGCTCCTCTTCTTTCTGCTTTTGACTTGGCATACCACACAGGGATGTAACCTCCTTTCCAGGTCCTACTGCTTTAATTTCTTGTCTCTTCCTGAAATTATTTACTGACGTTCCAAAGACAGAAGGATTCAGCTTTCATTGGTTTGCAGACTTCTTTCATCGAGTTCATTTTTTAATCATCTGCTTACTTGTATGATGTTTAAATCAGTTATTTTCAGTTATGTCTGTAATATCAGAGGCAAAAATGTTTGTTCACCTTTTGTGATAGTCTGGTTATCCATGAGAAATGCAAAAAACTCTGTACAACAATTTGAATTTCGTTTCTTTTCAGTTATTGGGAAAATATTCAGCTGCTCTTGGAAACTCATGTCATCAAAACAAATGCTTTAATTTTAAAGCAAACATTTTGATTATAAATGTGATGCCAGAGAAAACATTTGGTAGCTACAGGAAGCAACAGATTGAATTGAATTAATAATATGAGTAACTGGTGAGTTTAGAGTATGTTCTATTGGAAAAATTCAAAAAGCTTAGGAAACTCACCTAAGATTTTATACTCACACCTATCTTAAAGATCAAGTTCAGCCTTTAGACTTTCAAACTGAAATAGGAAGATTATTTGAATTGATCATTCAGTTAAAAAAATATTTGTAAGTGGTGAATTTTTATGACATATTCTTAATTATTATTGCTTGGGGACCAGATATACCCTTTCAGGTGTTACTGGTTAATAATAACTAAAATATTTTTCAAATCTAACCCAAAGATAATCCTCTTTATCAAATTAAATGTCTTTCATGTAATAACCTTTTATATTATCTGATATAAACATGGCAAAAATAATACATCTGATTATCGTCTGAGCATTTATATAACTATTGTATTATTGGCCCAAGAAAAGGTAGCTTCTAGATTTATAGTCTTGCTATCAATAAGACATACCCTTTAAATGTCTTATTTATGAGCGTCAAAAGAAAGAAGTTACCTGTAAAATGTTGGTCTGATTGTCTTTGTTGGCTCTGAGTCTGCACCTTTACTTTTAAGATACCCCACACAGCCAGCAGGATTTAATTAGTGATCTACAAACACGATACAAAAGTGGGACAGGGAATAACCAACTTACTGACCCTGACATCCTTGGGTGCTCGGCAGGTGGATGAACATAGTCATTTCAGCAGAAAAAAGAGGTGGAAATGTATGACCCTGAAACCTTGAAGCCGAGGTAAAGGATTTAGAAATCAAAGACTATGTTTTAGGGCCCCAGACCTAAACTGTGCAGTCTCACGGGGTCCAGAGGTTGTTCTGCTGAACTGTCAGCTTCTCCCTTGGTCTTCAGTCTGATTTTCCTCCTTTTATGCCCTCTAAGCTGCTGGTGTCCCAACTGGAACTTTGACAACAGCCCTGTACTTGTTCCAGCTGTCATCAGATTGGCTTTGAATACCCACCTTTCCTCGCGGACTCCTGCAGCTTTCCGGTTTCTACCTGTGCATGTGTGGAGAGAAAGGTCATGTCTCTGTGAAGTGTGTTTTGCCTTGGAGCTTTTGGGGAAGGCCTCTTGCAGAGTGTGCTGCCAGAGAGCTCAGCCTGATTCTGGTCACTGGTTCGTAGATGTGAGTTTCATAAAGATGTACATTTCTTAGAATACTTAGGTAGGAAATCAGTCAGCACAGCTGCACAAATCTGAAGGAAAGCTCTACAGCCAGGTTTCCACAGTGGAGGCTGAATGGGGGCCATGGTGGCAGTTGCCGTGTGACTGGCTGCACCTCCAGCTAATTCCAGACACCCCAATGACCTCATCGGCGGAAAGTGAAGAATCATGGTCTTTTCAAAGGAAATTGGTATGACTGATCATTGTCATTTTGATTAAAGGAAGAATAGTTTTCTAATGGAGAAAACGTGGCTGTAATTTGCCTAAAAGTTTTGGTTGCCTATAAATATTTTTTATTTCATATTTGTCTCCAAGTAGGGCTGCCTGATGTAATTTAGTGCAAAAATTACCAAAACTGTAAAAATATATATATGAAAGTACTAGAACAGGTACTGCCTCATTAAAGGACATAAAGAAATTACATAAAGTAATAGGAACAGGGCATTGGCCTAATTTATATTTTCATTCATTATTAAATTACCTGATTACTTATTTCCTTGCTCCTTTATAAACTGCTTTTTTCCAGAAATGACTTAAAAGATAGACAAATTGTTATTCTCTAATCTGTGTGCAGTATTGGAACCCTGGTGATTCTTAGATAGGGGCTCGATGCTCCTCTGAAATGTGACTCTGAGAGGGGGGAACCTTTAAAACGGAACTCAGAAATTGTGTGTGAACCCTGCCCTTCCTGGCCCAGTCACCCCATGACCTCAGTCTCCACTTAGCTTCAGTGTGGGGAGAACATTGTGAGATTTTTTGTTGTAAAGACTAATTAAACGATACATACATAGAAAAGTTGAACCCTGAAGTATGTGTTTACGTGTGCAAAGCATTTTCAGGGAAGAGTGTGTGCACTTCTTCACATTCTCCAGGACAAAAAGAGGGTAGAAATACGCTTGTCAGAAAGAGTAAAACTGCTATAAAAATTACAATGTTTGAACTGGACGAGGAATAGATTTCCATATTTATTGAGTAAGAGGAGAGCAAGCCCAGTAATGGAGGGAATACCAACTAGATGAGATGTGGCACCTGGGACAAGTAAATTAAAATGATTCCCAGCCCCAGGAAAAACCCACTAAAAACAACTGGTTTTTACTCTATCTCATTACTGAGTGAGTCACCTCGGTTTTGAAATGGCACAAAGTAATCAAAATGATATTTTACCTGTTGGTAAGGATTCATTCAAGCAAGTACATCAGTCACTGAGCTACAGAGTGCTAAAGTATATTTTTCATGATGGGAAAGATGACCGGAATATGAAGGGCTGGGTCTGATTTCTCTCCCCCATTTCACTGTATTTTTACAACATAAAATGAGCACATTTATTTTTCCATTTCAGAGGTAATCACTTTTGTGTGTATTTCTAGCAGTATTGTTTAAATCATGCCTTTTCAGGCACCTGTGTTATCCAGAGGGGTGGGGAGATCTTGATAAACTGTGTGCTCTATGCGTTAGCTCAATTTAGTAACAGTCATGGCGACATCAAAAAGAAACAAGATGATTGTTGTTTTGCAGTCTTTATTTTGCTTTTTAGGGAGTTACTGTTCATTAGATGTTGGCAGTTTACTTTCTTAAGCATAAAATCAGAAGAAGTTTGGGATTTATAAGCAGAAATTCAGAAAACTCATTTTTGCCTTTGGGAAGTTGAAGTAGAGATTTCATCTTTGGGAGATAAATTGCTAGCCTCTATATTATGAAGGCACTACTTGTTGGTATTTAGATTATGAAATACAAAAAAAAAAAATCACATTGGGGCTAAATTGGGATTTGTAATGAATGCTACACTCTTAGACCTTTATTATCACCGGAATTATTCCTCAAGGTTTAAATAGAGTTAGGGGCGGAGGATATTGGAAGTGATGATATTGGCGAATAAAGATTAAGAAATTTCAATAAGCTTTATTTATTAGGAATATAGAAATAAATACATGTTCACCACCACTGAGTAGCACAAAGTCTAATAGACGGTTATGTAGATATTAATTGGCTCTCATTGTGATGTGTAGGATAGTGTAGGGAAGTATGCTATGTAGAAGGGACGGTGATTTGGAAGAAGGTAGAACATGAGACGGAAGTTGACCGAAGTGATCAGGAAGACCTAGGGAGCTATCTGCTCTTCTGGTCTCCAAGACCCAAGCCACATTCCATCCCTTGATGGCTAGTTCCTAAGGCAACCTACAGAGAGCTTAGTCCCCCTTGGGGTAATAGGCCATAGATGAAGAGTTGCTAACAGCTTTCTCTCCAACTACCAAGTTTCAAGCTCTCTACGTATTTGTGAATCTCTGAAAGAGGGTAAAAGCTCTGTTTGTTCTGTCTGATGTAGGGACCATTTAAAATGCTGTAGATTCACTTTACAGATATACTAACCCTTATAACACAATTCTAACTTACATTAACGCCATTTGGTGTACTTAGGGATTAGCAGTGAGAAATTACTAAATCATACAGGACAGAAATTAAGCATTCTAGGCAAAGGACTTATCTAGTACAGGGATGTGGAATTCTCAACAGGTCTGAAGAGATTGAGTCCTTTCTTTATAATACACGTGTGCGCACACACATCTGTAGTTGGTATTTTGAAAGCTACTGTCTAAATATAGATAAGAATTCACTGATTTTTTTTCCTTAATAGAAATGTGTGTGTTATGCTCATTGGCTCATTATATAAATTGGAGTGGATTCATCTGCATTTTCCTCTTCACAGCACTCAGTGATCCCTGCTCTGAGTCCATCCTCTAGTATTTGTTGTCACACTGTTTCCTTGAGCCTCTTTGAGAAATGCTGACATTAGATTAAGTCTATACATTACTGAAAAGTGATCATTTTATTTGCGTCTTCATGGAAAGACTGACTGAGACAGAAGGCTATTTCCAGTTTTCCACTCTCATGCTTTCTGACTGTTCTAGACTTGGCTCAGTCTCTGGAGGGGCTATATTCTAATTTTTGAAAACTTTTTCCGTAAGTGGAACAATCCACAAAGTCTATACTTAGTCCACGCTTTATGTTTCCATGGCAACTGGTCACCCCTCCACCCAGAGCGCATATCTCTGTGTCCTACGCAGTGTGGTAGGATGCTGTTTCCCCCCCCAGATCATCATAGAAGATGCTAGAATTTCCAGACCTACTATCACTAATAAACCGATGATGCCAATTATATGAAAAGACAAAGCTAATAACGTGAGTAAAGATTTATGATTCTAGATTTAAAGGAATAGTCAGATTATTTCTCCCTGCTCTTTACCCTGTTCAGAAGCCCAAGAGTTGAATGATAGAGGCACCAGAGCCTGTCTTGGTTCTGCCTCTCAGAAGAAACACAGTTTATTTGCTATGAAGGTGTAGCTTCAAGACAATGACTCCAGACCTCTCATATCATTGTAATTCTGGATCCTCATGGCTAGGAAATCCTTCACTGTTCTGTCAATCTCCAGAGCAAACAGCTGACTTCCCCATTTGGATCTGGGCTGTTGATGTTCCTGCTCTCGTGTCTTGCAGGCACCCCAGTTTTCAGGTCATCATCTATTGGGAAGAGATGCTAAACCCTCCCTGAGCTCAGTAACTGACTGAGCCTCCCCCAGATGGGGATTCCCATTTTCCCACTCGCCCTCTCCTCTGCCTTTTTTCTTTACTTGGGTATCAAAAGAGAGCCCATCCTAACCTATATTGTTGGAATTTTACAAAATGAAAAGATCTAGCTGGCAGTTGTGGTGGGCACCTGTAGTCCCAGCTACTTGGGAGGCTGAGGCTAGAGGATCGCTTGAGCCTAAGAGACTGAAGTTGCTGTGAGCTGTGACGCCACGGCACTCTACCCAAGGGGACCAAAAAAAAAAAAAAAAACTCAAAATGAAAAGATCTTAAGCAGGGAATAGTAAAGTTAACAAAATAAATAGTAATAGAGAAAAATCATTTTTTACCATTTTTAATGAATTTCCATGTCTCTGAACTTTACTTTGTAAGTGAGAATGAGAATTGAGGTGAAAAAATGTTTAAGTGAAAATAATTGTGTTTATTAGTAGTTGGCTTCAAAAACATTGAGCAATGCTTAATTCTAAATATGCAATTTTTGCTTATCAAAAAGTCCTTTGTAACTGTAGGGTACAGTTGGGATGTGGTGTATTTTCTTTGATGAGAGTAGGTGATCACCATTTTCTAACCAGTTGTCCAAAAAGACCATACACATGAAAATGGTAAATCGTAGCTAAATGTACCTTTATTCACAAAATATTCATTACGAAGTTCCACACATACACTTTTATGTATGGTGACTTTTGGAACATCGTATAGAAGGCGAATGCAAAGATCTTTAAAGTCATTTCAGAAGTTTACAGAGTGCAGTTGACCATGAATCCATCCCAAGAAAGGAATTTGCTTCTCAAGGCAAAATATAATGCAAGGGATCTAAAATGTACACATGATTTTGAAAGAAAGGTTCATTTAGAAATATCTGGGTCGGAGGCCGCACATGGCCGTGCAGTAGTCCTAGCACTTTGGGAGGCCGAGGCAGGTAGATTGCTTGAGCTCAGGAGTTTGAGATCAGCCAGAGCAAGAGCAAGACTCCATCTCTACTAAAAATAGAAAAACTAGCCGGGTGTTGTGGCAGGTGCCTATATTCCCAGCTACTTGAGAGGCTGAGGGAAGAGGATTACTTGAGCCCAAGAGTTTGAGGTTGCTTGAGCTATAATGTTTTAGCACTCTACCAAGGGTGACAGAGTAAGACTCTGTCTCAAAAAAAATAAAAATCTGGATAGAAATATTTTGTGTACTGCTGTAGCAGACATTCTATGCTAATTAATATAAGGAAGAGAAAAAGATCTGTACAGCATCATGGTATTTCCATTTTTGAAAACACTGATATATTTCTATCAACTTTTTCTGTGCATCCAAGACATTAAGGGGAAAATCACGCGGTTGCCAGTCATCCTCTAAGCATCTCAGCGTCGGAATTCTCGCAGACTTAGACCTGGGTGTTTTAAGTTCTTTCTCAGTTGCAACCTCTCCTTGCCCCCACCTTGTCTTGCTTTCATTTTGTTTCCGAAAACAGCTGTTTTTACATAAACTACAAAGTCACAGCCAGCAGCGTGTGCAGCAGAGACAGATAGCCTGAGGTTGCTCCGGGACTTTCATTTTATCTTTGCACAGACCCAGCAGGGCCTGCCAGGTACAACTAGTGTAACGAGGGCTCCGGCATCTCCACCGTTCAGCCCCGCGCTGGGATCAGTGCACCGATGCTCTGGCTGCCTCACAGCCCGGAGAGATGCCGTAAATCACGCCTTTCTCATTGATTACATACAGTCCAGAGGAGCACCAACCCTCCTTACGCCCTGACCTACACTGTCTCCACGAGTGTCTGTAACATCAACACGTGCGGGAGCTTTTGGAAGATGGATTCATTGCTAGAGAGAAAACCCCTTCACAAAATAAACGCGGGACAAGTCTGAATCTTGGCTAGCTCGTTTCTTTGAGAGAATTTTTAAAGTCACATATCTCACTGATGCTTCCTATTCATGGGGCACAGAGATGCTTTGAAATACACTGATTTGGGTCTGAGTCCTGTTGAACAATTTTTAAAAGCCTATTGGAGAAGATATATTTTTAAAGCACAAGATAGGCTTTTTAACCAGACATTTACAGTTTGGAAAAGTTCTGAGGACTGAAGCGATCAGGCCATTTATTCTGGGTACCAGTTCCGCACCGCCCTCTCCCGGGACTTAAAACAATTTTCCCTTCCATTTAGTACATTTGGAGTCTGTACTGGCACTGTTGAGTTGTCCTAAGTCCTACTATCACTTGGATAAATCAGAATTCCTTTAGTGCTGAGGAAGAAAAGGACTCACTCTCTTTTCTAGCATGAAGACCAATGCTTAAGTTTCTTGTTAATCGCGTCCTAAGTGAGCAGTTCCCTTCAGAGTCACTAAATGGGATCATGTGGATTGCCTTCATGGACTGTTTTTATCCCCACCACAATTCGCATTTTCCAGCATGTTTCCCAAGTTGTGTTTACCCACTGTGGGCTGGGACCAGAGGATGGTGGCAATGACGTCGGCCCTGGGGCCTGCCACCTGAGCTGGAGCCCAGCGGCCCAGGCACACTTCCTTTCTGCCTGGGGTTCTTCATCTGTAAAATTTCACATCATTCTAATGGGGCTTACCACGATTAACTCAGCTAAAGCTCTTTGAGAGGTGCTCAATTTGGTGAATGCTCAATAAATATCCGATTAAAAACAAAATGAAAGGCTCTGGACAAAGTAATTGTCTCTGAGGAGCTTTGGGGAAAACATAAGGTACCTTTTGCTCTAAAGGAACTTGCTAAGGGACACATTTAGCTTCCCACACAGAGGGAAGAGTAGCAGGAGATGGGAGATTTCCCTGGATGCCCAGGGAGGTGGGCACCTGCCTCAACCCTGCTCAGTCCCCTGCTCACTCCCTGAATGGCAGAGATGTGTTTCCAAGAGTGCCCTGAAAGGGCAAAGCTTTAGGATTCCAGTAAATGCGCGCAGACCTGCGGTCTGGGGCTCCCTCATCCCCATCTCCTCACTCTACTGTTCCACTTTACTTCGACCTCAGAGAATCTTGGCATTGGCCATGGATATTGATAGTGACTTCACCATCCATCAGATATGGTTTATAGAGGAAATCTCAGCAGGAAAAGACAAGTGTGCTTTCTGCTGTGTTAAGTTTTTTGGGTTTTGGTTTTTTTTGATTGTGAGTAGTTGAAACCAACACTGGGTAGCTTACGCAGAAAAAGAAGATTTAATAGAAGGATACTGGAGTATTTTATAGAATCCAAGAACTGAAAAATCAAGTCACAAAAGGTCAACCAAACCTCAAAGCCACCACAGCCTGGTTAAAAGCACTGACTCTAGGTACTAAACTCTGTGTGGGTTCACATCCCAGCCTTTTATCTTGAGTGATGGAGCTGTGAGATCCTAGGCCATTTCCTTTTCTGTTTTGTGCCTCAGTTTCCGTATCCAAAAATGGTGATTTTCAGTGTGGTTATGTAAACTAAAAAAAGGTAGTATCTGAAATGGCTTGGGACAGTGGGGCACCGTAAACATTGCATGAAGCGTGCTCAAGGTTAAGAGCATGGGCACTCCGGCACCCGCCCAGCAGAACACAGCCATTGCTGGGAGGACTTGAGTCTCTGGAGCGGATCGTATTGGCCCTGTCTGTATGGAAGGAGCCTCAACTCTGGATCAGGCTGATGTGGTTGTCATGAGGTGTAGACAGGCCTCCTGCGAGCCAATTAGTCTTCTGGAATTAAGTCAAAGGGACCGTGTCCCGAGTAGGGACTTGGGTTATGAGACTGTGAGCCATGATGTGCTTTCACTCTTCCCAGTTCAAAAGGAAGAGTTGTCATAGGATATTTCATTTGAAAATAGTTTATATTAATAACTGTCAAATACAACTAATGGGAATCCACTTCATTTTATTTTAATAGAAATACCGAGTCTCCTAGAACTCTAATATTTGAAGAGCTTAATGAGATGCAAGAGGAATAGCCTAAGTTCTTTTGTTAACACTAAAGAGAAAACAGTTGTTCAGGCAGACCTTTAGCTCACAGTTAATGGTTATAGAATAAGCCAAAGTGTGTGGCGCTGCTAAAAATGCGTGCACGGGTTCTGGGCCCAGCACTGCCTGGAGGACCCTTCGTCCCTCCTGGGTACGCTGCCTCTCAATGCTCATCTGATCTTTGGGAGACATGAGCTCACGGTGAGAAGGTCACTTCATAATTTGCTAGAGTTTTGTAACTGACCCCTGCTTGGTTCTTGAAAGAGAACAATTCTATATTTCTATGGCACACATAAAGAACCTAGTGAGCAAGTGAGGAGGTAAATGACTCCCCGACACCCGCAGCTCTGGGTGCTTCACCCTGCTTTGCCTCTTTCTCCGGGTCTCACAGTTGTAGCAGAAGAGCAAAGGGGTGACTGTCGTGAGACCACAGGCTTGGCTATCAGTGCAAACTCCCGGGTCAAGTCAGTTTGGAAATGGCTGCATAAAATAATACCCCTCAGTTCACCTTGGAGCTTCCCATAGCATACTGGCGTAGTAGAGACGGAGACGTCCTATCATGGGCTTCTCAAATTTTATTTACAGTTATTTTTCCAGCTTTTCTAAAGCTGTTTGGACCACTGAGCCCATTTATTCAGAATAACTCTTAATATTCAAAATACTTAGCGTTGTGAGTTACAGTGTGAGGACTGCCCATCTTGATTAACAAACGTGACTTGTTTATAATACCTTTAATCTGTCATTGTGACTTAGCTCTGAGGTTGGCCTACCTTTCCTGGAAAGTGCCAGATAGTAGATGGTTTGGGGTTTGAGTCTCTGTGGCAACTGCTTAACTCTGCCATTGTGGCAGAAAACAGCCACAGACAGCACCTAGAACTGAAATGAGGGGCCGTGTTTCCATAAAACTTTATTTATAAAAATAGGCAACAGGCCCTATTCAGCTTGGTGGGTCACAGTTTATGAACCCCTAACTTAGATAAATAAATCCATCATTAAAATCTACTTTTCTTTTCAAAACCCTGTATTTCTTTGGGAGCCTCGACTCACTCTTGTGAGTTTTTCTGATTGCTTCATTTTGGTCTCTGCAGTGGTGAAATCAGTAAGCAGTTAATTCATCCTTGGAAGCCCCACTTCACTATTCAGCCAATATGTTCTATACAGAGGTTTAGTGTTTGTCTAAACCTTGTGCTGACTTGTTGTTACTAATCAAACTGTATGATGGTCATGGGCTCACTTAGGCCTTGGGGGCTCAGAAGACCTGGATTAGTCTTAAGAAGTCCCTGCATTAATGCCAAATAGTTGTGGGATTTGGGCCAACTTTTTCTTAGAGTCTTAATTTCCATATCTTTCCAAGGAGATGCTTCAACTGTAGAGCAGAAGTCTCCACCAACACTTAGAGCAGGGCAAGCATGCAGGGATGAGAGGTGTGAATGTACCACCATCCTCACTTTCGATGTCTCCGATAGGGTGAGCCTGGTGCGTAACCGACTGTCATCCTGCTGGTTAGAGAAACCCACCAAGTTCTCCACAGTTGCTAACCATAAGCCACTAACCTGAGGAGAATTCTGATAATTCTCGAAGGTTATTTACCTTAAAACTGATTTAGAACTGACACCAAAGCCTCCCCACCCCAGATTTTCAAGAACCCTGCTAGCTCCAATTAAAATTAGTAGATCAGTTAATTGTGTGTTCTGCGTTGTCACATTGCACTGGTTTATAACGCATCCTTCAAATTCGTACTTGAGCTATCTGTATTTCACAGGAGGCGAACAGAGGGCTAACCTGACAACTAAAACCATAAAACAAGGTGAAAAGATGTCATTTCCTCCCACACCATTCCCCTGAGGGAGGAGCTTCTGTTGTCCCTGTGTTTTTCTGCCTGTCCTGCCACCTGTTCCTTCATAGGGAGTGGAGGGTGGGTAGATTGCCATTCTACAATGCAAGCGCCCCACTTGGAGGGGCCTCAGATGTATCTGAACTCTGGGGGAGGGGCTCGCTTGTCTCACTGTGAGTCACAAACTTGAGGGCAACCTTAGGCATTTTCTGGGGTATTTGACTCTCCCCTATTTCCACGGTAGGCACCAACTTGAGAACCTAACCCATGAAAATGGAAACTCTTCTGGGCTCACTGTCTGTCCCCAACTTCTCCAAACATGTGCAATATGGATGTTAAACTCCAGCTTGCTGAGAAGTGGCAGTGACCTTCAGAGCAGAGGCTGCTAAGTTAGGCTTCATTCACCTTCCTGTAGCGACACCTCGGCCTTGCCTCCTCCCAGCAGGTGAGGCCCGAAGGAAGCCGCCGGCTGCAGGAAGGAAGGCAGTGTGCAGGCAGCATCTCTCTCTTTTTATTCAGCCCGTTTTCTGTCTTAATCTGTCTTCTCTGTACTCCAGGCAACCACTGAGTGTATCATTTATCGGCTAATAAGTTGTCTGACAAGATAGCCACTTTGTACCTAATTGTTCAGTTTATTTATGTATTATTGATGAGCCCAGACTTGAACTCTGATTCCCTTGGAGGCTGCTTGATAAATCTCTTGGCTAATCCTAAAATGCTGAATTACCTGCTGGCACACGAGACGTGACATCGCTTTTACTTTGTATTCTTAAAAGGCCCTGGATGTACATTTCATTGTCTGCATTTAACAGTAAGAAACAAAATAGGACACATAATTCAAATTGCTCTTTGAGTTGAAATTAAAAAAAGATAGAAAACACATCCCTCAAATCACTTCCTGACTCTGGAGGCTTATTCGATCCACGTTGCTTAAAATTTTTTTGCTGTTGTGGTCTTTGTTGTTTTTGCTTAAAGTTAGTTTGAACTGTAGGAATTGAGCACCGAACTGTCATCTCCCTTGCTTTTCTGCAGTTTTATTTGCAGCTGATGGAATTGCATACTAGTGCTGCTTTTGACGCAGAATCTATATTCTTTTTCTAAATCCTGCAGTAGCTTTCTGTGGACACTATGGTTGAGACACCAGCACTCAGCCCTTCCTACCACCAAGTTTTTTCCTCTTTTTTACAATGCCTCCCCTGAGGAGCAGAGCTGTGAGTACTTCCCTAAGAGCCCCTCTGTGCTGTCTGTTTCACTCCCAAATTTAAGTGATGGGTGATGGTTTTTAACTACCGTGTTTAAAAAGAGTAGTGAGGATTTTCCAATGAGCTTATTGACGCGCACCAAGATTTGAACGTAGCATTTATTATCATAAGGATTAATATTTGAACAATAATCAGAGCACATAAATTATAGATCAACAGTGAGAATTCTTTGTCCCTCACAAGATTTATTACTATTGATGACTCATTAGAGGGCCGTCTGTGCTCTTACCAGATGAAGAAATGGAGTTTTTAAACATGGGAGGGTTTCTTGCAAACTTCAAACATGTCTGCAACTTGGCAAAGCACAGAGAAGAGGGAATCACCACGGAAGACACTTAGAGCATTTTACCAGTTCAACGGAAAACAGAGAGCTGTGTGGTCAGTTGACTGACTTCTGACCGTTGGACTAGACCCTTTGTCAGAAAAGTTATACCAGTCCTGTGGCTAATATTTTGATAGTTTGTTCACCATGTATTTTTTTGAACTATTTTTAAAAACAGTGGTAAAATACACACACACAAATTTTATGGTATGTAAAATTTACCATTTTAGGGTGGCACCTGTGGCTCAAAGGAGTAGGGCGCTGGACCCATGTGCCGGAGGTGGCAGGTTCAAACCCAGCCCTGGCCAAAAACTGCAAAAAAAAAAAAATTTACCATTTTAAAATTTACAGTTGAGTAGCATAACAGACAGTAACATCGTCCTGAGACCAGTGCCCAGAGCCTGTTTCATCTTGAAAAATTGAAACTCTATACCCTTTATGAAACGATAACTCCCTATCCCTCAACCCCTGTGCAGACAACTGCCGTTCTGTTTCTGTCCCTGGACATGTGGCTTCTTTAGGAACTCATGCATATGAGACCGCGGAGGGTGTGTCTTTGTCTTTTACCTGACGTATTTTAGCATAACATCTTCAAGGTTTATCCAAATGGTAGCAGGTGTCAGAATTTCCTTCCTTTTTGAAGCTGCATAATATTCCTGAGTGTGTGTGTGTGTATGTGTGTGTGTGTGTGTGTGTATCTGTATAATTCATCTATGATCACTTGCAAACTGATGAATACTTGAGTTGCTTCCACTTTTGGCTTTTGTGAGTCAGGTGCTGTGGATATGGATCTCTTCAAGACTCTGCTTTCAGTTTCTTGGGTAAATACCCAGAAGTGAAATTGCTGGATCACGCGCTAACACTGTGCTTAACTTTTTGAGGAGCTGCCATTCTGTTTCCATAGCAGCTGCACCATTTTACATTCCCACCAGTGGTGCACACGGGTTTCAGTTTCTCCACTTCCCTGGCAACACTTATGGCTTTTTTATTTTTATAATAGCCATCCTAATGTGTGTGAAGTGGTATCTCCTTGTGGTTTTGATTGTATTTCCCTACTGATTAGTGATGTTGAACATCTTTTCATGTACTAGTTGCCATCAGATACATGATTTATAAATATTTTCTCCCATTCTGTGGATGGCCTTTTTATTCTGTTGACTGTATTTTTTAATGCATGGAAGTGTTTAACTTTGATGCAGTCCAACTTCGATATATTTTATCTTTTGTTCCCTGTGCTTTGGTGTCCTATCCAAGAAATCATTGCTGAGTCCAGTGTCAGGAAGCTTTTCTCAATCATGATGGATTCTCTGCATTCATTTTGATTTTTAATATTGTATTAAAATGTCATTTATTTTGACTGCTCAGTTCTCCAGTAGTCACTGAAGTTTTTCTTCCAAGGCAAATTAGCCTCACCCTCGTAGCTCCCTGGATTTCAGGGACAAACAAGGAATGAACCAAGTCATTCATTTGCAGTGAAGGGAGCTTTTCAACTGATGGGCCAAATTGCTTCCATGTGCACCTTGCAAGCCCAAATGAGGAATTTCTAAAATATACTCACTGCCTGTGATCTTTAAGGTAGCATTGGGCTTACGCAACACTTTTTTACAGATGAACCTCTATGGGGAAAAAAGGGAGGTGACTATTTCACTGGTAAATAAACCCTAAGTGCACTAGTGCAAGAACAAAGAGGCATTGAGGAAACTATCACCAAAATGGATTTGACATTCCCAGTTGGAGGGTGGAATGATTTTTACTCATTTGGGTTAAGTTTTATGGAGTTCTACAGATTTTCAGTGATTGATGACCATCTTGCTTGTCTAGGTTTGGCAATATCATGATTTCACTTTTCATAGGAAGAAGTTGGGGCTCCGAAAATTTGTTTCCTTATTTAAGGTTTCTTGGCAGTTACAAGGTAGAATATGGGTGAGAGAAGCTTTAACTCTTGTCAGTGGTTCTCAAGGCATGGTTCTTGGAGCAGCAGCACCAGCGTGACCTTGGTAGACGTGCTAATTCTCAGATGTCTTTCCTCATTTCTGACTCTGAGACCTGGGGGGTGGTCCAGCAATCTGCATTGTTAACGAGCCTCCTGGGGAGTCCTGCTCTAGGTTCATGAGTGGAAACCACCATGCAGCAGGATGGTGACTGCATAGGCCCCAGACTAGACTGGAGTCCACAGCCTCAAGTTCTAAGCCAGTAAAGTGAGACATATGCACAAATGTCCTCGGCAGATAGTGACCCCAGTGCCAGAGAAACACCAAGAGAGAGAATTTTCCGATTCAGAGAAGGACTAAATTCCACTCTGGTGTGAGGTTGAGGGAAGACCACAGAAGGATGGTTGAGTCTGGATATTTGGTGGTGAACTGCGACAGCCCAGCCAGAGGAAGCACAGAAATAATGACAGAGCGGAGGGAAGCGGGGACGGCAGAGGGCTTGGGGGCAGTGGTTTGGGCAGTGACTCTAGATTCACAGAGCGAAGAGTAGATGGCGAAAAACTTTGGATATCAGAATAAGAAAAATTGGTTTTATTCGATTGACAGCTAAGAAGCCAGGGTATATTTTTGAGCATGGAAGAGCCATAATCTAAACTCCAGTTTAAGGGTATTATTCCCAGGATTATACTGGTTGGACTGCATTCAAGAGAAGCCAGAGCCAGAGGAGACCCATTCGATGATGGTTTCAACAGACCAGACAAGGAGTAAAAAGGGCCCCGATTGGGAACGAAGTGGGGGGAAGGAATATTTGAGATCTATAGCCTGCAGGACTTGGGATGCAAAGGAAAGAAAAGGACTCATGAGATATTTAAATTATGAGCTTCAGTGACAAAAGAGCATGAGTTGTACCATCAGTCAAAATCGAGGCCCCTTTTTAGAAAGGAAAAGAGCTGAGCCTTGAGCACAGTCCGCTTGGGATCCTGACAGGTTTCCCTGATGAAGCAGTCCGGTAAGGCTAGATGTGGACAGATGGAGCCACGCAGAGGGAGCCTTCCTCAGGAGATGTCGAGTCTCCTCCGTAGAAGGGAGTCCTTCCTGACAAGAGCATGAGGTAGCTGTTCCTTGGGAAAACGTTCAAGGGCAAGGGAAGGGTGCTGGGGGCACAGAGGAGCCTGCTGAAGAGGTCGACACAAAAGTCAAACATGGACAGATCCAGGAAGGAGGGGCTGCTTGTCCATTCTGGAGGAGGGAGAGACGAGGAGAAGCAGGTGTCAGGAGTGGAGACGCCAGCCCAGCCCTTCAGGAGGTCAGGAGACCGCTGCTCTCTCTGCCTGGAGCGTTCCTTCACCATCGTCTCTGCCATCTGTATTTAATCAGTGCTTGCTCTGATCTGACTGCCACGTGTAATAACTATTCTCATCCTCATAATGACTGGAGAGATAGGTACTTTCTCCCCCTCTTACAGCAAGAAAGAGGTATGGACCACATACATAGTCAGAGGCAGAGCCAGGGTACCAGGTCCCCAGCTACAGATCCTAGCGACCATGCTATATCTTTTTTTTTTTTTTTTAAGACAAAGTCTTACATTGTCGCCCTCAGTAAAGTGCTGTGGCGTCCAGCTCACAGCAACCTCCAGCTCTTGGGCTTAGGTAGTTCTCTTGCCTCAGCCTCCCAAGTAGCTGAGACTACAGGCACCTGCCACAATGCCTGGCTATTTTTTTTTATTATTGCGTTTGACTGGGGCTGGGTTCGAACCCACCACTCTCCGTATATGGGCCCAGCAGCCCTACTCACTCCCTGCTTCTGCCACCCGGATGCTTGTACCATTTTAAATATGTACTGGCCACTTCAGAAACAGGACAAAAGCCACTATAAATGGCTGTTGCACTTAATGATGTCAGTATAGAATGAGAAAAAAAGATACCTTTAACACAAAAATATTCATGTATTTACATATATTGCCCTTCAGTACCTGAAAACTGGAAATTTTGAAAATTATGAAGAATTTTACACAGGACAGAATGAAGTTGAAGTCTTGGCATTCTCTGGTAAATAGATCATTAAGACAAAAAAATCTATTTGGTGGTTTGGAATATCTGGTATGGCTGTCCATATTCATCATATTAATACAATCATTACTGATTCTCTACTTAGCAGCAACATAGCCTGAAACAAATGGAATTTTTGTCCAAATGATATAAATTTGGTCACTTGCAAACATTCTTGGTCACTAACCTAGAAAGACTATTGGGGATAGTTGGAAATGTTCCCAGAAATTTGGTTTGAGTATGGAACAACATAAGAAGTATAATTGTGGTATTGCCTCTTTATGAAATCAGCTACTGACATTCTAATCCATGTACAATCCCATATCTACTTACAGATATTTCTGGAAAGGTATCATGTCAAATGCGCAGAGCATTAAATAGGCATATCATTTTCTGTAGCCCTTCCCTAATGTTAATTTAGGAAAAATCCAATTAATTCTCAGTGTGGTGGGGACTCTGAGTAGGATTTTAGGCCAGAGCTTTATTGTCAGCATTAACACCTTTTTAGAGGTGGGTATAGGCAGTATTGGCTGTAAAGAATCCTCTTAATCATGTAGATAAAAAAAAATACTTTTAAAAAATTTAAAAAGAGCACAGGTTTTTCTCTGTATGACACTAGGATGGTGGATACATTTGCCAAAGTTTACAGAATGTACACACTGAGAGTGAATCCCAATGTCAAGTACAAACTGTAACTGACAAGGATGTGTCAATGTCAGCTCATCGGTTGTAATCGGTTGTAAATAGAGCATTCTGGTGGGCGAGGGAGCTCCAACGTGTGCAGGTAGGAGATGTGTGACAACTTGTACTTTCTCCTTAATTTTACTGTGAACCTAGAACTACCCTTTAAGATAAGGCTTATTAATTCTTAAAAGCTAAGCAATATGCCATTTTAAAAATGAAATCTATTAATTTTCCATCTAGGAATGTGTTTACTTACACACATGAGATAGCTTATGTTGTCTAAGATTCTCAGAGCCTTTTTCATGAAAATTACTTGTCCAATGTGAAAGACAGGTCCCAGCAGCACAGAGAGTGTCTGTCATTTCAAGGCTTGGAAAAGAACACAAATAACTCTACCCAGATTTCTGCCTTATCTGGACCTTTTTTCCTCTGACCCCTTCTAACTTGCTGGCATTGTCTTCTTATTCCAGGCAAACTGAAGTGGCCCTAGACTCCCCTTTCCCATTTTCGCTTATCCACATACCAGATGGAATACTCTGCGCATTGCCCAGGGCCATCTACAGTCCTAGGCAGACCATCTTTGGCCTTTACACCTTTATGTTCCTGAGACACCTCCACCCTGCCCAACCTGCAGAGAAAATAAAGCTCATGTTACTAACCATTAACTCACAGGAGTGGGGAGACAAATACAGGCATACCCTATATTACTGCCCTTTATTGTACTTCACAGGTATTGTGACTTTACAAATTGAAGGTTTATGCCCACACTGCGTCTACTTGTGCCATTTTTTTTTCTTAAAAATCACGTCCTCACTTCCTGCTTCTGTGTCACATTTTGCTAATTCTTGCAATATGTCAAACTTTTAACTTATTATTTGTATCTGTTATGGTGATCTTTCGTCACTGATCTTTGCTGTTACTACTGTCATTATTGGGAAGTGCTCAAACCATACCCATATGGATGTGCAAACTTGGTCAGTATTATTTGATGCGAACTTGATGTGATCGATATTATTTGATGATGAATAACCTTGTTGTTCTGACTGTTCCATGGATTAGTAGTTAGCCTCTGTCTCTCCCTCTCCTTGGCTTTCCTAATCCCTGAGACATAGCAGTATTGTAATTAGGCCAATAAATAACTCTGTAATGGTCTGTTAAGTGCTCAGGTGAATAAAAGTGTCCCACTTTAAATCTAAAGTTAGACATGATTAAGCCTAGTGAGGAAGGCATGTCAAAAGCTGAGAGAAGCTGAAAACCAGGCCTCTTGTGCCAAATGGTTAGCCGATTTGTCAATGCAAAGGAAAAATTCTTGAAGGAAATTACGAGTGTTACTCCAGTAAGCACACAAATGATAAGAAAGGGAAATAGTATTATTACTGATTTGGAGGGTTTGTGTGATCTGGATAAGCTCAAACCAGCCACAACATTCCCTTAAACCGAGGCCTAATCCAGAGTAAGACCCTAACTGTCTTCAATTCTCTGAAGGCTGAGAGAGATGAAAGAAGCTGCAGAAGAAAAGTCAGAGGCTAGCAAAAAGTGTCTATGAGGTTTGAAGAAAGACGCCATCTCCGTAACATGAAGTACAAGGTGAAGCAGCAGGTGCTGATGGGGAAGCTGCAGCGGGTGATGCAGAAGACCACTGATGAAAGTGGAGACTAAACAACAGGTGTTCAGTGTAGATGAAACAGCCTTGTACTGCAAGACGACACCATCTAAGACTCTCATAGCTAGAGAGGAGAAGTCAATACCTGGCATCAAAGCCTTAAAGGACAGGCTTGTTAGGGGCTAATGCCACTGTGACTTCTGGCTGAAGCCTGTGGTCACTTACTGTTCTGAAAAAGTTAATGCCCTTAAGAATGATGCTAAATTTACTCTGCCTGTGCACCGTAAATGGAACAACAAAGCACATCTGCTTATAGCATAGTTTAATGAATATTTTAAGTCCACTGTTAAGACCTACTGCTCAGAAAAGGAGATTCCTTTCCAAATATTACTGTCCATTAACGGTGCGCCTAAGTCACGTAAGAACTCTGGTGCAAAGGTACAAGATTACGGGTGTTTTCTTGCCCTCTAACACAATATCCATTTTGCAGTGCATGGATAAAGGGGTAATTCTGACTTCAAAGTCTTAATATGTAAGAAATATATTTTGTAAGGCTATAGCTGCCATTGATAGTAATTCCTCTGATGGTTCTTGGCAAAGTAAGTTAAAAACCTTCTGTAAAGGTTTCACCATTTTGTTGCCCTTGAGAACATTCGTGATTCATGGGAGGAAGTCAAAATATCCACATAGACATGAGTCTGAGAGAAACTGATTTCAACCCTCATGAATGACTTTGAAGAAGTATCTAACAGATGTGATGGAAGCAGTAAGAGAATTAGTGGTGGAGTCTGAAGCTGTGACTGAATTGCTACTACAATCTCATGATCAGATTTGAATGGATGAGGAATCTCTTAATATGAATGCAGAAAGTGGTTTCTTGAGATGGAATCTACTCCTGGTGAAGATGCAAGGAACATTGTTGAAATAACAAAAGATCGAATTAACATAGTTGATGAAGAAGCAGCCCAGTCCGAAAGACTGGGCTCCAGTTTTGAAGATGTTGTACTGTGGGTAAAATGCTACTAAACAACATTATATTCTGTGAAAGAAGAGTCAACCCATGTGACAAGCTTTACTGTTACCTTATTTTAAGAAATTGCCACCATCTTCAATAATCACTACACTGATCAGTCAGCAGCCATCAACACTGAGGCAAGACCCTCCATCAACAGAAAGATTATAACTTACTGAAGGTTTAATCGACGGGTATCCAACCTATGGACCTTGGGGTGCCTGCTCATTTTGCGAGGACTTTTTTTGTTTATCTGTGGTGTCTGAGATCATGAAACTTATCCATGAACTCTTTTTTTGCTAATCAGCTTTCCTTGGTGTTCGTGTATTTACGGTGTGGCCCCAAACAACTCTATTCTTCCGATGTGCAGGCAGAGAAAAAAGAAGATTGGACACCCTTGGGTGATTGTTAACATATATTAGCAATAAAGTATGTTTTAAATAAGGTATTCACATTGGAGTTTTGGATATACTTAGAATTACAGTGTAAATATAACTTTTACAGGGCTGAGCAACCGAGATAATTGTGTGACTTGCTTTGTTTCAATATTTGCTTCATTGTTGTAGTCTAGAACTGAATCCCTATAACTATATACGGCCTAAAAGTATGGAATACATTCCAAATTGAGGTATTAATTAATTTTAGAAGATAACCTGATCATTGACTCTCCTTCTTCAGAAAATTGATTTTCTGTTGCTTTAAAATAGTGTTCACCCCCCCCCAGATATACATATACACACACATATAAATATAAACATAAATAGAAACTATATATAATGTGTGAGTGTATAATTTTATATATATTTATATATGAATATATAATGCTTGTCCAGTAAGACTACTTGAAAAATAGTGCTTCCTTTGTTGCTATAAAGATTTTCCCTTTTAAACAGATAACATCTTTTGGGAATACTCACTTATCCTAAGAACATCTTGAAACAGTAGTGAAATTCCAAGTCCATTTATAAAATTAACATTGCCATCTAAGCTGAATACTGATGGTTTTAGTGAAGATGCAGCCTCTCGCAAACGAATAATGAGATTTGTATCTGAAAACATAAATAGAATCCTGATTTTTTCCAGGAGTTTTTAGGTTTTAACCACGACAAGTGGCAGGTTTGTGTCTAGTTTGGAAATTTTATTTGGTTATTCCCTAGTTACCCAGAGTAATTGTGCACAAAGTTTGTGTGATGCAGTGTATAGTTTGTTTTGAATAAATGGAGCTGTAGGCTTGAGAGATCAGGGCTCTTAAATGATCTTTTAAACACCATACCCAGAATAACGGGAGTGGCACTACCGACCCGGAGGAGTTGAGTAATTAGATTGCACCACACAGACTGGTTAGAGCAGGTGACATTAAGAAGTACACTTCGTATGTGATTTAGGATTTGAGCTACTCGCATTACTTTAGTAAATCATTTCATAGTTGACTTCATCTCTCATCTCAGCATTTGTCATGAAAATGACCAGAACCACAAACTCAACCTGTCATAGATTTGGGTTTTTCTTTTTTTTTTTTTTTTTGAGGCAGAGCCTCAAGCTGTCACCCTGGATAGAGTGCTGTAGCATCACAACTCACAGCAACCCCCCAATTCCTGGGCTCAAGCGAGTCTCCTGCCTCCGCCTCCCAAGTAGCTGGGACTACAGGCACCCGCCACAATGCCTGGCTATTTTTTTGGTTGCAGCCATCATTGTTGTTTGGCGGACCTGGGCTGGATTCAAACCCGCCAGCTCAGGTGTACGTGGCTGGCGCCTTAGCTCATTGAGCCACAGGCGCCGAGCCAGATTTGGGTTTTTCAACAGCAGCACATCGGTATGGGACTGGGCCATTCTTTTCCATGGGGACTGTCCCAGGTAATATGGAAAGGACAGGAACATCTCCAGCCTCCACCCTCAGATGCCAGAAGCATCCCTCAGTCATAGCAATCCAGAATGCCTCCAGACTGGGTGCAGTGGCTCATACCTGTAATCCTAGCCTTCTGGGAGGCCAACGCAGGTGGATCACTGAGCTCAGGAGTTGGAGACCAGACTGAGCAAGAGATCAGCCCATCTCCAAAAATAGCCCAGGGTTGTGGCAGGTGCCTATAGTCCCAGCTACTTGGGAGGCTGAGGCAAGAGGATCACTTGAGCCCAAGAGTTTGAGTCTACTGTGAGCTAGGGCACCACCTCACTCGACCCAGGGCGAAGAGTGAGATTCTGTTTCAAAAAAAAAAAAAGAAAAATCAAGACATTGTCAAGAGTCAACTGCTCTCCTAGGGTGGAGCAAAACCACCCCCAGTTGAGGACCACTCCATAGAAGATGTGGATTATATTGTATACTCATTCTTGTGATATTTAACATTATTAAATAAGAATGAGAAAAACAATTGAAAAAACAAGATCAAAACAAAACTTTGAATCCCAGAAAGAACCAAGGAAGTGCTTATAACTTACTTAAACTGTATACAGAGGGTTCCCCCCGAAAATGTATCCACATTTTAAGCAACGTTATGTGTGTATTAGTTTGTGTAGCTAATTGGAGGGACCGTTACTGGTCGCGTGTACCTGGACATGCTACACGCAACCATTTTTCCCCCAATTCATACACTTAGGGGGATGATCCACTTTACTTCCTACAAGATCGCTTAAAATGTGTATACGTTTTTGGCATCCCCAGTAGTTAATGTGGTTGGCATTACAGAAACCTTTCATTAAGTGAGACTCACACCTTATACAAGGTTGGAATGAAAAACAAGTTTTCAGTGGCGGCTATGGGATAAAATGTAGAGCAGAGTTAAAGAGAGCCCAGCAGACACTTGGAGCAGTACAGGCTGTCTAAGAATGCATCCACAAGCTCTTTCCTTTTCAATAATCTGACGCCTGAAAATGCACCGTCTCTCAAAGTACCATTTACAATCTACATAAAGGTCGGGAAGTCCACATTTTGAGATACTGCATTAGCTTTTGAAACCACTAATATAAATGGATTGTCACAAACACAGGTTCACTATCTGAAAATGGAATGTAATGAGGTCCTGTAAACTACGGGTTTTAAATAGCAGATGTGGAATATTTTCTGTTATGTGTCGAAAGAGCTTAGTTGTCTAAATTTTATAGAATGGGAGTAGGCACTATGATATCACTTTCTGAGGAAAGTCATATGCACTCTTAATAAAAGGCAACATTGCTCTGCTTTTCAAAGACAAACCCATTTTAGATCATTTAAACTCAATGTTTAGTTTCCATCCGATTCTTTCTTTGATATGTGTTTATTTGTTGCAAGTTTAATGTCTTAAGTAACACTGAAGGATTTCTTGACGACAGGATTATTTGAATTTTTACAAACTATGCACATTCTAATTAGATGTTCTATGTACATTTTAATTTTTAAAAAAACTCAAACCACTTCATCTAACATTTATATTAATTTACTTAATGATTGCAGAACTATGCCGGAATTTTTTACAGACTATCTGGAATGTGCAAAAGGAATTAGTAGTAGTGTTTTTTACAGAAGGTGAGTAAGAATACAGAAGATTTTACATCATCTCTTTGACATGAGCCTTATAAGGACAACTGATGACTGAAACAGCTTCAATATCTAACTAACTTGTGTAGTTGTTGAACTAGAACAAGATTGTTCTGCCCTTCAATTAAATACAATGGGTATTTATTATCTTATGGATACTTCAGTGCAAACAGAGAATAAGCTGTGGGAAAGAAAATGCAGCAGGAGATCTGTATTGTATAACCTTTTATTTTACTTTGACCTGTCTTGTATCTTTACGTTAAGGCGACACATTAGCCCGAAACAATATGAGTGAGCGTGATGCTACCCAGTTTGTTTTGTCTGGGGGTATTTTCTCTGGGAAGTCAGAAGAGTTCAGCAGCACTTTGTCGTCAGAAATCCCCTCCCGCAGTTCCCTGCGCCACTTTACAACACCGTCTCATGACAGCCACTTCCCTAGGTAATCGGAACGAACGTCAGCGTGAGCCGAAGGGAAACGTTGCAATAGACAAATACTTTGTACACACAGTAAGCAAATACATACATGACTGAAAACACACCTTCGTGCATGTGTCCCTATGATGTGCGCACACATGTGGTGACTGGGACGTTTTCGTTTATTTGGCTGTTTCACTGTTATTTTCCTTGTTTTTCTTTACTCTTCTGTCATCTCACATTTAAGGTATGGCAGTTACATATGTAGAGATGAAAAACTGATGTCTGCGTATAATTTTCCATATTAAAGACCGTTTCACAAGCAAACTTCAGGCACTTTGAGTCTGATTCTTTGTACTACTTTCCATCCATTGATCTTTCCAATTAAAGGTGGAAACAGTTGACCTTGCCATGTGGGGAAGTACCCTAGTTTCCAGCAAGTAGCACATACATATGTGGTGCTTTCCAATTAAGAAATGCTTTTGGACATCTCATTCAAAACTGACATAATTGCTTAAAGAGTGTACAATTTTGGCCAGGCCTGTGAGCTCGTACCTATAATCCTAGCACTCTGGGAGGTGGGTGGATTGCTTCAGGAGTTGGAGACCAGCCTGAGCAAGAGTGAGAAAACTAGCCAGGCTTTGTGGTGGGCGCCTGTGGTCCCAGCTACTTGGGAGGCTGAGACAAGAGGATAACTTGAGCCCAGGAGCCTGGGGCTGCTGTGAGTTATGATGCCATGATGACATCATGACACTCTGCCCAGGGTGACAAAGTGAGGCTTGCTCTCTCAAAAAAAAAAAAAAAAATCAGGCTCAGCGCCTGTGGCTCAAGTGGCTAAGGCACCAGCCACATACAGAGCTGGCAGGTTCAAATTCAGCCCAGGCCCGCCAAACAACAATGACAACTATAACCAAAAAATAGCTGGGCCTTGTGGCGGGCGCCTGTAGTCCCAGCTACTTGGGAGGCTGAAGCAAGAGAATTGCTTAAGCCCAAGAGTCAGAGGTTGCTGTGAGCTGTGATGCCACAGCACTCTACCCAGGGCGACAGCTTGAGGCTCTGTCTCAAAAACCAAAACCAAAAGCAAAAAGAGTGTGTAGTTTTTACTCATTCCCAACACCAGTGTGCTAAGAAGTATCAAACCAGGACTTCTATTTGGGTCTTTTTTATTGCAAACCCTTGAGAGAATCACCTTCACTCCTGTCCTAATCTGCCTTATCCTGCAAGGGATCAAGATCCCTGAATCCGCCACAAAGTCCCTGGGAAAGGGAAGGAATGAACGGCGCTCAGCCTGCCAGATTCAGAGCGAGGCATTCACCAGCAGCTTGATGTTGGTGTGAAAGAACAAACCAGCGTGATCTAGAACAGCATGAGCACAACCTGCTTTCTGGAACAGACCATCAGAGTCAAGGGGAAGACAACTGGTGCCATGGAGCTATTAGTGATCGTCTAAGCTGTCCTATGAGGAACTACATTTCAAATTACTCAAACTGGAGTGACTAGGGAACATTTAGTCCCTGTTAAACAAGAAGTGGAAAATGGAAGCATGATGTGGTTTATAGAAGATTTTGTCTACTACCTCTGAGGGTCAGTTATTTTCATGGACAGAAATGGATCGGAAATGAAAGCAGGGAATGAAGTTCCAGAAATGAGAGCATTTATGGAATAACTTCCTGCAAGATCGCCGGAAGACTTCACATTTCCACAATATTGCACTAAGTTCTTCAATCATTGATCTAATGTCATCTAGTAAATAAAATGTGTCAGGCATGTACTAAATTCTGAGGATAGAAAGATAAATAGGACAGTCCTGCCCTCTGAGTCCCTGGCCTCTGGCCCCGCAGACTGAGAACCAACCCCCATCCCCGGCCGGTTAGGGACTGGGCCTCTAGCAGGAGGCTGAGGGGTGGGGGGCAGGCAAAACGTCATCTGTGTTTGCAGTCGCTCTCCAGACTCACATCCCCACCTGTCAGATCTCTTTCTTGAAACCAGTCCCCGGAGCCGAAAAGGTTGGGGGTAGCTGCTCTAAATTCTCATAGTCTAGTGCAGGGAAGAGGTCGTGAACCAATGACTTTACAAAGAGATATGGGGTGTGGGGAGCAAAGACAGCATAGGGGACTTAAACGCAGGCACAGAGAGGGGACTCAAACCATCCATGATGGTGAAGGCTTAGCTTCGGGTGAAAAGCTACTCCTTAGCTGGGAGAGTCCACGGAGGTGCCTGCTGCTTGATCATGGTTAGTAATAGTTCTTCCTCGCACTCCCAGGTCCAAGTTCGAGGATCAATTGTATGCTGGTTTTATTAGGAGTACAGAAGGAGACATTGATGGGAGGTGGGGGAGGATCCCAGGCAGACAAGCTGATGGGAAGCTCAGAGGCAGGGGTTACCTGGCCTTGTGGAAATCACTGAACAAGGGTGGGTGTGGAGGGACATGGGGAAGTACCGCTGCGATGCTAAAAATACAGACGCTTCTCAGGGGTTCAGTTTCCTTATTGGTAAGAGGAAACGCATTCTGCCTGCCTGGCGGGGCCATTGTGAGATTAACGGAGTCAATGCACGTGTGTGCCGTGCACTACTAGGGTGGGGAATGAGCATGCGGCGAGTGAAGGGGTGACCAAGTGAATGCATCGTTACCAACTTTTATCTAGGAGTGTGGTGATTATCACTTCATTTTATTCATACTTTATTAATTTTTTTTATAATTTTATTGAATCATAATTCTGTACATTGGTGCAATCATAGGGCACGATTCGTATACATTCAGGAATGTTTTGATCGTACTGTTAGAGATAGCCTTCATGGCATTGTCTTGATCACTATATAAAGACATTGATACTCTACATTTAATAAGTTTCCCCAGTACCCTGCTAAGATGCACCGTAGGTGAGCCCAAATGCCCATCGACCCACAAATGGATTAATAAATTGTGGTACATGTATACCATGGAATACTAAGTTTTTCATTTTAATGAAGTCCAATTGATTTTTACTTTTGTTGCCTGTTATGTGATATCAAAGAAATCATTGCCGTGTCAATATCATGAAGTGTTTACTGTATGTTTTCTAAGATATTTACTTTTAGTCTTTACATTTAGGTCTTTAATCCATTTTGAGTTAACCTTTTTGTATATGGTCTAAGAAAAGAGTTCAACTTCACTTTTTTTGCATGTGGAGAATGTTCTTTCCCCACTGACACTCTTCTCAAGATTCACTCGACCACATATTTGAGGATTTATTTCTGGGCTCTCTATTCCATTTCACTGTCTCATGTCCGTCTTTATGCCAATACTACACTTCTTCAATTACTACAGCTTTTAAATGAGTCTTGAAATCAGGAAATGTGAGACCTCTAACTTTGTTCTTTTTCCAAAATGTTTTGGCTACTTGAGGTCCTTTGAGATTCCACATGAATTTTAGGATAGATTTTACTTTTTCTGCAAGAAACAACATTGGGGTTTTGATTGGGATTGCCCTGAATATGTAGATCATGATGGGTAGTATTAACTCTCAATAATATTAAATCTTCCAATCCCTGAATACAGAATGTCTTTTCTACTTATTTGTATCTTTTAAAATTTCTTTCAGCAATGATTTGCAGCTTTCACTATGTGAGGTCTGATAATTTAGTTCATGAACTTGTCCTAGAAAAAGTGCTATATACCCTATTACTTAATATCACTAAGGGCACCTTTGAAGTATTCCCCTTGGGAAGCTATGCACTGACACCAGCACCTAGTCCACCCTTCAAAGAAATTTTGGAACCTCTTTTCTGGGATGGCCATCAGAGCTACCATCATATTACCCTCAATATCCTGAATGTAATCAAAAATGTCTTCCTTTCAATAGTTCCTTTATCTTTAGGTAAAGAAAAGGTCATCAGAGATTAGGGAGGGTACTCCCATACAGTTATTTACTGCTAATAACTGTCTTTCAGACAGTACCGTGTAAGCTGGTGCATTGGTGTGATACAAGAGTCACACCTTTCTCATGCCAAGATTTGCAGTTAAGGTCCCCACAACTGTTTTTCTATCAATGTTTATTTGGTCTGCTCTGCTTCTCACAGTCAGCTAATGACTTTGATGCACAGTTCAATAAATTTTTGCAATGTTTTTATCAGTTCTGCTCGTTACTAGCTACCCTGACCTCTCCTCATCAGTGACAATTTCTCTCTCTTCAGAAAAAGCATTTAATCCATTTGTACACTGCCATTTTTCTTCATGGTACATCTCCGTAAACTTGAACTATCATGTGCCTGATTTCAGCCCCCTTCTATCCAAAGTTTAACAAGAAATTGAATGTTTGTTCATTGCTCTAATTTAAAGTCTGACATTCTCATGACAGCACTCAAAAACAAGGCCCAATGATAATGAATGCCACTCAGACACTGCCATACATTAACACAAATGCAACCGTGAGACACTAAATATACCAAGTTTATGAAACCTTACTAGGCTCTTTGTATAGTGCTGTCAGCATTATTGCACAATGACAACTTCACAAACTTAACTGCTCAGACCTCGTCAGAATATGTTTTTTGTACCCTTGGTAGTATTTATTCCCAAGTATTTTATTCTTTTTGATGCTATTATAAATGGGATTAGATTATTCATGTCATTTTTCAGAGGCTTTATTGTAGTGTCTTAAAATGGGACTGATTTTTTTTTTAGTGTTAATTTTGTATCCTACAATTTTGCTTAGTTTATTATTTCTAACGGGTTTTTTTTTCTTAAAAGAATCTTTAGGGTTTTCTACGTTTAATATCATGCTGCCTGTGAACAGAGACATTTTTACTTCTTCCTTTCCAATTTTAGTGCCTTTACTTTTTTCTCGTGCCTAATTGCACTGGCTAGAACCCCAAGAACTATGTTGAATAAAAGCAGTGAAACCTTGCTTTAGATCTTACAGGAAAAGCTTCTGATCCTTTACCATGGAGGGTGATGTTAGATGAGGGTTTTCCATAGACAGTTTTTATTATGTTGACAGAGTTTCTTTCTAATCCAAGTTTGTTGAATGTTTTTGATAAAAGCTATATATTACAACTATTGCAAAATTTTATGTACAATTCATTTATTTTAGATAATTATTTCTTTTATTATATAGACATTTTCATAAACAATGATATTTCTTACTCTTGATTAATGTAAAAATGAATGGCAAGTTCCTGAAAAGAATGAAATGAATCCAAAATATTCCAATTAAATGTAGAAAAAAATGGATAATTTCCAAAAGTAAACATGACTGAAAGACTGCTTGGCAATTTGACAGAATTAATTTTTATCAAGTATTTGTTATGTTTTACACTGAAGGAGTTTTAATATTTTTCATTGACACCAAAACAAGTAAAACCCTAACTCACAAAATTTTGGTATAGCAAATGAATTAGCCCTTCCACAGGTCAAGCCAGAATTATCCAACAGGACTTTCCTTTGGATTCTTGTCATATATACTTACCTTTATCCTTAAGTTACTGAGAACATGTTTGGCAAGAATTGTGGCATCGATGTTATCCATGTCAATGAAAGGATTACCAAACCACATATCAACTTTATTATTATTTTAGGATTAATAACCTTTGAAGGAGATCGCCAGTATCCTTCCAAAAGGAACATATTAGTATGCATTCCCACCAGCAATGCAGAAGTGTTCTGTTTTCTCCACATCCGTGCTAACATCTCTGGTTTCGGGATTTTGTTATGTGGGCTAATCTTATTGGAGTTAGGTAGTATCTCAAAGTAGTTTTGATTTGCATTTCTCTGATGATTAAGCATTAATTTTTCAGGTGTCTGTAGGCCGTGTGCCTGTTTTCTTCAGAGAAGTTTCTCTTCAAGTCCTTTGCCCACCCCTGAGATAGGATCACTTGCCTTTTATTGCTAATATATTTGAGTTCTCTATAAATTCTGGTTATTAAACCTTTGTTGGAGGCATAACCTGCAAATATTTTCTCCCATTCTGAGGGCTGTCTGCTTGCTATACCTACTATGTTCTTGGCCGTGCAAAAACTTTTTCGTTTCATCAAGTTCCAGTAGTGAATTGAT
>CAUYON010147114.1:0-31583 GCA_963573935.1 Arctocebus calabarensis
AATGGGCTAAGGCGCCAGCCACGTACACCTGAGCTGGCAGGTTCGAATCCAGCCCGGGCCCGCCAAACAACAATGACGGCTGCAACCAAAAAATGGCCGGGCGTTGTGGCGGGCGCCTGTAGTCTCAGCTACTTGGGAGGCAGAGGCAGGAGACTCGCTTGAGCCCAGGAATTGGAGGTTGCTGTGAGCTGTGATGCCATTGCACTCTATCCAGGGTGAAAGCTTCAGGCTCTCTCTCAAAAAAAGAAAAAAAAAAAAAGAACCTCAGTGCTGAAATTTTGCCATTATGAAGGTAAAAGAAGGTATGGCTCCAAAGGAAAAAAAATGGACAATATCTACCTAGATCTTTTCTCCAGTAACTGAAGTCTTCAGCATAGCAAAGCCTTATAATTTTCCTTTGCAAATATTTCTTTATTATGTATATAAACTTCCAAAATATATTTGCTAGCCCTTGAAACTCCATGAATCAGTCCTTTGGACTCTCTCAAAGCTATTAGAGAACTTGTACTGTCTCACATCCTCAGCTTCTTGTTCCTCAAAGTAGCCTCATTTTTAAAAGTCATCATGGAGTGTGTATTTCTGGGCTGAGTTGCATTGGGTTCTCATTTAGTGGGTCAGAGATTAGGTCCAAGAATCTGTATTTCCATCACATCTTTTAAGTGATCTAGTTCCTTTAGGTAACAATGTCTCAGTTTTCCTCTGGGTGATCCCGAATACCACAGGATCAAATGAAATATTGATAAAATGGAAAGCTATTTGAATTCAGCTAGGCATGTTAGAGAAACAAAAAGACATTTCACAGTAACCCCAAAAGGGATTGTTGACAATGATCTACTCTTAACAAAATTGTCCAAACCACACTTGATCTTATTGGCCTTAGGATAACGTCAAGACTTTCATGTTTAAAACAGAATCAAACAAGGGAATGAGTGAGAATCTTCAGGATTCCGGCAGGGAGAGTATATTTGTTCTGCTTTTATGCCGGTGCTGTTTGCATAGGAGATAATTTATTATTGTCTTCTAGCTACACAGGGAGTCATGTGCTGCATTGCTTCTCGTGTTGCTGACAAGCTAGGCTGGCCCTGAATAAACAGCACTTCATCATCAACACAATCCAACTGTAGACCCAGGTTGGCATTTTATTCTCCCCATCTGCCTTCTACCTGATAAATTACTGTTTTAGTTACATGTATACAAATACTATTTGTTAATCTGCTCAAATGTCTCCCAAATGTTTTCTCCCACCTTAAATTAAAAATTGTATACATACATATGTATATATCTTCCACTCAATTTGCTAAAGGGTTAGAAAATAAAGGGACCGCCCCCCTTTTAACCTTTTACACACCACTCAAGCCCCACATACCTTCTGCATGTATGATTTCAGCTTATAATTGCTACATGGAATTTCGAAAGTCACTTCACTAAGCATTGAAATTGGGACTTGATTGGCAAATTCTTGAGCTAATCCCACCAGTTAGAAAGAATGGCAAACGCTCCCTGCCATAGCCTTTTGTCACTAGTGGGTCCAAAGAGTCAACTGTTAAACATTTTAGAGGTCACTAATTATTTCTGCCTGAGTAATTCCTAGTTTTGGAAGGAGTGGGAAGGCCCGGAAACATGGAGGAGAACAAGGCTTTGTTATTTCTCAGCCCCAAACTAAGGTGTAGGTAACAAAGGCCCTAAAAAGGTCGATGATCAGGAAACTCGGGGCAAGGAAACAGAAATGATACGGCTCTACTTGAACGAAATAAAAACCGAAATAATGATAGTGATGTAGTGTCCAACAGATTTATACACTTGTGGTGAAAGTACACAAGCAAATGCAGTGGAAAATTTCTTTCCTTCAAAATCCTATTTTACTTCTTCTGTTGCTCTGAAACATTTTATCTTCATGTTACATACTGGTCGCTTTCAGCACAGCATGCGAAACAAAAGAGATTGAAATAATGACTTATAAACACTTGAGCACGTGAATGTGTGTGTTCTTCTTAAATCCTTCACACCCCCTCACCTTCTGTCATCTTCTCAAACCCTCCCGTCACGTGTCTGGCCCTATCATTCCACTGAAATTGCTCTTCTTAAAAGTACCAATCATTTCCAGGTGTCCAGATCCAAGTTCTCTTTCCTGTTTTTACCCTGTTTGACTTCTCTGCAGCATCCATGATGTCGACCCTCTTTCTTTTCTAAGGGAAACCTTGATTCCCCTCCTTCCTGCCCCCACCCCCTTATCCTCCTCTCCATGCCTCTGCTGCTTTTCAGTCACCTGTGCTGGCCACTTCTCCTTACTTATTAGCCTCCACCCGCTCACTGCCTTGACTTTGTTTCCTTCTCTCTCTCTCCATTCTCCTTGGTGATCTCAGCCAGTCAAGTGGCTTTAAAATCGTCCATCTGCCAGTGACAGCAGAATCCACACCCATGTGAGATCTCCATGTAGCTGCCTAAGAAACGCCTCAAATAAAATGCAGCCACCTCCTCCTCAGCTTCCTCCATTTCATTAAATTCCAGCACCATTCACCCAGTCATGAAAGCCTAATATCTAGGAATTATTCTTAATTCCTTTTTTTCTCCTCACTCTTCACATAACCCATCAGACAATTCTATTATCATTGCCTTTAGAACAAATCTCAAGTCCAGACACTTCCCTAATTTCACTCCATTCCCACCTGTCCTGTCTTGACTCTAGCAGCAGCTTCAATGCTGGTCCGCTATGATCAATTCTCTATCCAGCATCAAGAGGCAGCTGCTCAAAATGTAAATCAAATAATGACACTGTCCTGCTTAAAATGAACTAGACACTTTCCATTATTACTATTATTTACTATTGCTTTTTTTTTTTTTTACTGGGAGGAAGAGGGGTTTAATGTCCTCAAGAGTAAAATCTGTATAAATCAATAAAGAAAAAGTAGACAAACCAGTAGAAAAACAGTTGGAGAACAGTTGAGACAATTTATAATTGGAATATACATAGCCAATAAATATACCCAAACTCATTAATCAAAGAAATTCTTTGATAAGGAAAATTTTCATTTTTTCTTGTTATCGATAAATATGTCCAGATAGGCACTCTCATATACTTTTTAAAGAAATATATTCTAAAGAAATAATCTGATTTATATACAAAAGTTTGCAGACAAAGCTATTCACTAGATCATTATTTTGATAACTAAGGTCAGGTTCAGTGGCTTACAACTGTAATCCCAGCAGTTTGGAAGGTAGAAATGGTTATTATACACCTGTAATAACCTGTGATCACACCACTGCACTCCAACCTGGGTGACAGAGGGGGACCCAGTCTCAAAATGAAATGAAATGAAGGGAAATGAAGTGAAATGAGATGAGATGAAATGAAATAACTAAAACTTGGAAAAAATCTACATATTCAGCAATAGAGAAATGGTTAAATAAATTATGGAATAGTCACACAAAGGACTATTACACTGCCATTAAAAATCATGCTATCAGAGAATAATTAATGTAACAAGAACACAATCAGGATAGTGTTAAGTGAAAGATAATTTCTACAATCACATAAAAATAGAAGTTCATCTCTGTATGTAGTAAAACTATATGCATTGAATTCTAATATACGATGAACACTGAGATTCACTGATATTAAATTTTTTTTTTTTTTTTTGAGACAGAGCCTCAAGCTGTTACCCTGGATAGAGTGCCATGGCATCACAGCTCACAGCAACCTCCAATTCCTGGGCTCGAGTGAGTCTCCTGCCTCCGCCTCCCAAGTAGCTGGGACTACAGGTGCTGGCCACAGTGCTCGGCCATTTTTTTTTTTGTTTGTTTGCAGCCATCATTGTTGTTTGGCGGGCTGGGGCTGGATTTGAACCTGCAAGCTCAGGTGTACGTGGCTGGCACCTTAGCCTGTTGAGCCACAGGCACCAAACCTGATATTAAATTTTTTATAATTTAACCAATTTACTAATGCAAAGTACTAATCTAAAATTGTATAGTGTCTTTCTATTATTTTAGGGTGCGGTGTCTAAGGTTTCTAGTAGAGACACAGGAGTCAACAGAACCTGAGGGGTAGCCCTGCCTCCGCCACTCACTAGCCTGGTGACTTGAGTGAGTTACTTCCTCTCTCTAAGCCTTAGTTTCCTCTTCTGTAAACACTCACCTTACATGACTGCTGTGGGGGATTAAGAACATACATAAAGGCCTGGCCCAGTGCCTGGTGGGTAATAGACAATAAACAGGTCTCTTTCCTTTCCTGGTTCTTAAGTATCAAAAGGTCATTTTCAAGGTTCATAGGATTAATTTGACTCAGAGCGTATTTTGCAAAAATCTATGTATGAGGACTGGTTATTCATATTACATTCTTTGCTTTGTATTCTTTACAATATATGTAAACTTTCAAATGATAATCACACACATCTTTATGGCATTTAAGTGATTTATATGTAAAATTCCTAGGTGTGAGATGATAGAGGAAGTTGCAGAAAGCACAATATGAACCAAAGTCATTTATAAAAATGATGTAAGATACAAATAAAACCCATGGATGAGGCAGTGTTTATCTCATTAACAGATTATTCTAAATTCCAAGTTAGACTCAGTGACTGATCTGTTTGCCACTATACAAACAACAGCTTTAAAGCATCAAAAAATTGTGTGATGGTTTTTTTTTTTTTTAGCTAAATCTCCATCAAGTCTTTTGTATCACTTCTACTGTTTGACCCTACAGTGCCATATGACCTTCAGTGGATTTTACTCCTGACGCTTCAGTTGGGCATTCTGGACTACACACATGACCCAGAGCAGTTGTCTCTCTTGCAAATCACAAATGATATATATGGAGTAAGACTTTCGTCAAATAATAAATTTATTCAAATGGTAATAAATTTATTAAAAATAAATTTTTTCTAATGTCAAGGACAAGTGATCCCCAGATTCGTTATACATACACATGTGACATTTTTTTCCTTCTTGCAGGAAATGGAAAAAATCAAGTGAGTAGGTATCACTTGTAGGAAGTATGCTTGAAGATAAAAATTGGTACCAAAATTAAAATACAAGTTTGTACTGTTGCATTTTTGAGAATAGTGAAGTTTTAGAAATACTGTTCAAAAATTAACAGCTACCTTACAAGCACAGTGGCCAACCTGGATTGCTGAGTTACTGAAATTTAAGAGTATAGCTTGACCTTTATACTTGGCATGGATTTATTTCTAGACTGAGGGCTATTTTTTTCTAACCAAGATACAAGAAAAATGCTGAAGCATGTACACCAATGTTCTAACTGAAAGCTTTATGATTTATGCTACCAAATTTCCATTATGATGTTTAAAATATTCAGCAATAATAAAATCTGATAATTTTGACAGGAAAATGATTTATGAGAACACAAAATGCATAAATTAAGAGATTTTATTTATTCTGTTTTCATACCCTCTTTAATTGGCAAGCAAAGATATTTCCCATGTTTTTCCCAGAATGTTTTTTGCACTCTATTGTTCTTATTTTATGAGCTAGCTAAGGCATTTTAGTAGTAAAAGTTTCATCGCATTTATTAAAACTCTACTGTACATCATATTTTGAAAATAGAGCCAGACAGTATGTATTAATCAGTTTTTACAGCTAAAAACCTTTTGAGAACATTTAAAGTACTACAATATACAAACGAATAAATAACATATAAGTCAATACAATTTTCATTTAAATCACTAGTATCTTGCCTGACATGATTTGACTGAGCACTGTCTCTGCATTAAACACTCTACTAAATGCTTTGCATCATTTCATTGAAACTTGAAGATGCCCCTATGTGCCCCCTGGTCTCTGTGCTGCACTGAGAAATGGCGGCTTTAGAAGGCTATATAACTGATGTCACAGAGCTCTTATTCCTGAAAATGGGCCTCTAACCCAGGTTAGTCTGACTTCAGAGACCATAATTTAAACCCTGTGTTATCCTTGAATGAGAAAATTCATCACCAATGATAATTATTGGTTCAGTTTTTCATTTACTAAAAAATCATTTTGAACTACTCCACTTCTATTTCGCATTGATCCTCCCTGGTCACTATACACAAACAAGCACATCCTCGATTTGGACAATTGCCAAAAATAAGGTGCCACTGACAATTTTGGAAGACTCATTATCATCATGTTTTGTAATCAATTTCCAGTTTCTAACCTACTTTAATTAATGTCAACAGACTTAACTTGAAAGTCCCTACAAATTTTTATAAGGGGAAATGTAATGACGATCTTGCAGTAACACGTACTTTTAGAAGCTGGGCATGCATGTGTACACAGGGCAGGGCAGGGAAGGCAGCAGATGTAGCATAATCACTGGTTGTCCAGAATTATCCCTGCGTAGCTTTTCTTGCTCTGGTAGTGTAGACACACAAACAATGGAAGAAGCCTACTTTACCATTCAGTATGTAAAAAGTACCTTATCTAAAGAGGCTCCCAACTTAAGGATCTTATCCTCAAAAGCTCACAGAAAACCAGGAATTAGTATTGCCAGAGGAGGGTAGGGACACTAAAGAGGTATTTTACCCCAATTGGCAGGAGAAGCCAAGAGGAACGTCCTCTTGTTAAGGCACAGCTATCAAAGATAATTATAATAGTGTCATGGATCTTCACATGGTTCCATTTAGGTCAAGCACGTAATGAGTGTGAATGGAAAAAGCAGGAGTCTTTCAAGCAGGAACTCTTGTCAGGTCCTCGTTTGGGTTGAAAAAATTCAAGAACAGAGGAGACATGTTTATTGGAAATTGAAAATCATTGTTTTCATGTCATGGAACAAATATTTATTACCTAAATATACTATTAATGGAAAGAGAGAGATTGACTGAGATTGGCTGGGAGATAATTCATCTGAAAGCACAGTTAAAAATGTCTTGAAATGATGTGGACTGATTTCAGGCTGGCCTGAACTAAGTGAAGTACTCCATTTACTTCTGTGTAGTATTGATGTTCCCTGTCACTATACATAAACAAGCCACATCCTTGTCAGTGTACATGAATTAAAACATGCATCCTGGGCCATCCTCACTGTCTCCATCCTAGAGAAGGGCCAAAGTAACACCATCGGAAAGTGGGCCTAGAAAAAAATGCTTGACTACTATACTTCAGGGAGGAGAAGTCCCGGGCAGACTCTTGGGAATGGTCAATCGTGGATTGAACACTTGAATAGGGGAGTTTCACAACCAACTGGGGACAAGTCATCACCTCATTAACCAGCTCAGCCTAATTTACACTTCCTTCAAGGACAGACCCACAGTCATCAAAACTTCCTCCACAGGATGGGTTTAAGGAGTTGGGGAGGAAAATGCTAGACTGTTTATAAGGATTCCTATATGGGAACGAATAATTTAGGACACAGGTTTAATAGACAACCCACAAGTTAGTCATGCTTTATTTTTGAAATGGTAGAACTTGGGCAACATGCTAGCTCCCAAATAAAAGTAATAATACAGACTATTTCTGTTATCATGTATAGATACATGTATATTGGCTTGTTTCGAGCCACGACCCTGAACACTCATGGCTTTAATTATTTTCCTTTGTAAAAAATAAATCATCTATAATAGTTTATACAACCATTTCAAGAACACAGGAGACTTTCTTTCCTCTCCGAGTTCCCTTTTCTGATTTATGGAAAACACCGGGCAGGTCTCCAGCTGAGCAGTTGCCGCACGTGGACGAGATACACACTTCTGACTCTTCTGAACTGTGTCAATATTAACCTGACCAAATGAAGATCAAACTGTCTCTTTTGTTCCTCACTCTCCTCACATGGGGAGCACAATATGGCTCTTGTCAGAGGTGCTTCATCATTTTGGCTCAAGGAAACTGTCAGGAGTTTGGGATTCGTTCTTCATGGGCAGATATCCTGATGGGTCTAATGAAGCCTTTCTGCTGACAACTCATTTGCTAAAAATACGCAACCATCACCAAGTTTAAGTGGGGAATACGGTTGCACCCCCTTTGCTATATACACAATGGATGTAATTAATTTTTTTGAAGTGTGGAAAAAAAAATCTATCCATCAAGGCACACACCTCTTACCACCCATATCTGTGTTCCTGTTTCCATTTGCTCACTAATAAACTTTATGACATTCTTAAATTGGAATATAATAGGGTAAACACCAATCTTGGAGCACACATGCAGAGCCAACAGTCTGTGTGTGCCATTTGTTGCAATCTAAGCTAATTACCAGACACCCCCTCCTGAAAAACAGATACTCTCTGGGGTTTGTGGTTTTATTTTTGTTTGGAGATGTCTGTGTTTGGGGAGCTTGCAGAATTCCTTTTCAGGTAAGGACACTGCGTGGTTGAGACTCTCTCAATCACAAGTCAGAGAAACTTCATTATAACTGGTATAAGCAAAGAGAAAGAAAGTTGGAAGGATCTGTGGAATGTTCTCGAAGAAAGCAAGAAGAACTGAAGGACAAGCTGGAGGAAGGGGAAGGATGACCAGGGGTGTGTGGGCCATCCTGCCTCTCCATCCTCTTCTCCTGGCGGCATTTGGCTCTTCTGCAAATGGTATCCTCCCCACAGCAGGAAACACAGGCACCTGCAGCTTCGCCATGGAGACCTTGCAAATCAAGGCCCGCTTCCTTGTGGGTTTGAGTCTGAAAACCCTGAAGAAAGAACTCTGGTTGTTCCCACTTGGGTTGAGAGCCTAGACCTGGGCAAAACCATTGAGGTGGATTGGAAAGACCACAAGACACAGGTGCAGTACCAGTTACAACAGGATTGGTGTGTAAGACTCATTTCCCAGAACGGGGGTTCTGAGCAGTCAAACCCCAGGCAGGCACGTTAGCCATCAAGCACAGAGGTGTAAGCCACGTGCATGGGCAACCTGCACACACACTCTCAAGCACTTCAGATAATTTCCCAACCCCCACATTATTTCCAGCCAACCAAGTGTAGTCACAGGGAAAGGCAAGTATGGTGAGGTAATTTAGTTAAGTTAATCTTCTTGAAAGTTTATACCCCAATTAAGAAGTGTATTATAAAGAGAGATGGCAGAACAGATCTATAAAAGTGTTAAGCTTATGAAATGAAAATTATGTTTAATCTATTAAAAATACATAGTCCTATCTAAACAATCCAGGAAAGAGAGGATCTTCATTCTTCCAGGCCGATGTGAGGGATTGGTTTTTGGCCCCTGAAGTCTTCAGAAGCTCAAATCCCTGCTGTAACTGTCAAACTTCCTTTGCCATTAGTACCATCTATGTCACGAAAATGCTTTAAATACAAATTAGGACTGATCTACAGGTGCTGCCTTCAAGGCAAAGAGTACTTGGGCTCTGGTAGAATAAGAGTAGTGTTTTAATTGTTATCATTTCAAACAAGAGTTCTTTATAGGAGGGCTACAAGCAAGCCAAATATAGGAGAAGAAATTCTACAATTATTTAAGTTTTTCATAAAAGGTAAAAAGTAATAACTTTGGAACAGGGTTTCTCACACTTAACACTATTGACATCTTGGGCTGGATAAGTCCTTGTTGTGGGGGGGGTGTCTTGTGTATTGCAGGATATTTAGCAGCAACCCTGGTCTTTACCCACTTAGGTGCCAAAGGCAAGTTCTCTCCCCAAGCTGTGACAAGCACATATATCTCCAGACACTGACAAATGTCCCCTGTGAGGTAAAATCTCTCCAGTAAGAACCACTGCTGTATAGAATAAGAGTAGGAGAGTCTTGTGAACTTAAAAAATAAATTGGATTACATTCAACTTTTTCAGCAACGTTACTGCATAAAAGAAGACACATGGTCAATTCTGTTTAAGAGGCAGGAGAACTATTAAAATAAATCAGGGATGGTAAGTATCTACATGAAGACTTTGTACTAACAGGCCAAATATTTCCTCTTTCTAAGTCGGTAAAAATAAAAAATTTCCGTCAATTGTCCTTTAGTTTCGATTAGTATTCTTATAAGCAAAGCAGCAGTTGATCTCTTAAACAAAGACAATAGCAGGATGATTTAAAAGAAGGAGCCAAGATTTTATAGAACATCTACTTCCTGTTATAGGAAAACGAAGTTTATCTACATGTTTTCCAGAGTTAGTTGGTTGTTTTTTCTTTACTTCTTTTCTTCTTCCTCCTTCCTTCCACCTTCTCCTTCTTCTTCTCCTTCTCCTTTTTTTGGTCTAGGAAAGTTGTATTATATCTAATAAATTATGAGTAAACAGTTTTTTTTATTTTTACTTTTTGAGATAGAGTCTCACTATGTTGTCCTCAGTAAAGTGCAATGGTGTCACAGCTCACAGCAAACTCAAACTCTTGGGCTTAAGCAATTCTCTTGCCTCAGCCTCTCAAGTAGCCGAGACTATAGGCGCCCGGCTATTTTTTGTTGTTGTTGTCATTATCGTTTTAGCAGGCCCAGGCCGGGTTCGAACCCACCAGCCTTGGTGTATGTGGCTGGTGCCATAACCACTGTGCTATGGGTGCTGAGCCAGGAAACAAGGCATTTTTGAACACCAAATTTTATATTTGGGTTTTCTGGAAATATGTATACAAGCAGTTCTTGGATTTTGGACAAGATACATTCCTGAGAATGTCTTTAGGTTGGATTTGTATGTAAGTAAATCCCTGATGAACAGTGAACATCATCATCATAATAATATAATACTATACGACACATGTGGTAGCGATGATAGAGCGTAATATCATAATAATAAAAAAAACACCCTTGCACTGTAATAGTAAGTTACAGAAACTATTGGGCTCTTTCTTTTAATTCAAAGAAACAGAACACAAAAACAAACTCATACAAAAAGGTTAGATAGGAGAAATTTCAACAAAAATTCTTTTTTTTTTTTTTTGGTAGCGACAGAATCTCACTTTTTCACCCTCAGTGGAGTGCCATGGCGTCACACAGCTCACAGCAACCTCCAACTCCTGGGCTTAGGTGGTTCTCTTGCCTCTGCCTCCCGAATAGCTGGGACTACAGGCGCCCGCCACAACGCCCGGCTATTTTTTCTGTTTTGCAGTTCAGCTGAGGCTGGGTTTGAACCCGCCATCTTTGGTATATGGGGCCGGCGCCCTACTCAATGAGCCATAGGCGCTGCCCCCTCAACAAACAATTCTAAAGGTTAATAGTCCCCTGACGTTGTATCAACCGTAGGCTAATAGAAATGTTACTCTTATTTTGATCTTCACACCAAATCAGTTACAGCCTTTCATTTCTAGAATTCACTATGCTTAGTAATAACTGGTGCTTTCACTGGAACACTTGCTTTCACGTACTGCATTATTCTCACTTTGTCCTTTGTCATTGCTCCGATAGTCGAGCAACTGAAGCTGGTGCTTTCCCACTGAATGGTGGCATGTGGCCTTTCTCTGGATGCTTAATCCTTTCTACTTTGGTTTCCACTGTAATCACCTTTCTCTTTGCTGCAGGCTCACCTGGACTTTTGCTTTGGAGGAGTGGGCACGAGGGTAAACAGACTTGCAAAATCAAATAAAAAGTTAACATGGAAGTGATGCTGCACCAATGAGCAGCTTATGCCAGTTTGTTTCCACACGTGGAAGAAATTAGTTCCCAGATTAGTAATTGACCTTGTGGGGAGCTTTGAGAGCCCGTTTGTAAGTACAGAATGCTGTAAGTCGGGTGGTCCATAACTCAGCAATTGCCTATACTTAACTTTTAACTCCATAATGGTAACACAAGATACGGTGGATATTTGAGGACATTGCCATATAATGCAACACACCGAGGGCATTGCAACTGTTCAATGAACAGCTAGCATCCTTGCCTGATACGTTAGGCTATGGGAACAAAGCCATCAAAACCCAATTCTGGGCTTGAATTATGTAAACCTGTATGTCCAAATCACAACACTTTGTCAATCCTTAGAATAACGCAGGGAGCTGTTAAAAATATTCATATATAAGTACTCAGAGCCCAATCCATGAGATTTAAGTTTAATTGGCTTAAGGGTGAGGCCTAGGTTATCAGCATATTTTTCAAAGTGATCCAACTATTTACCATAATGTGCAGGTAAGGTGGAAAGCAGTAGTCTATATGGATATCAAGAAACATTTTCAATTTGTGTTGGCTAATCACAGTTTCTACATCAGGGATTCTTGTTTCTGTTTTCTAGATGTTGAGCGAACTTTCATAGTCTCTGTGGGAAACCCAAGTTCTGATATTTTGATTCACATTTTTGTTTTTTAAAAAACCATAGTCCTAACTTTCCCAAATGAGCAGACAATAAAATGTAGGGCTTAAAAGAATAGGCTTTGGAATGAGGCAGCCCAGGATTTATTAATAAATCCCAGTTTCACATTTTGCTATCTCTACACCTTTAGGCAAGTTACTTAATTATGCTGAGCTTTAGCTTTTTCATCTGGAAATTGAGTATAATAATCTACTTAAAAAATGAGATGATGTATAAAATGCTTAGCCTGGGATCTCTCACACAGTCAGCCTCAATACAGGGTGACCCTCAGTGATAGCGGCAGCAAGACCAAAGGTGTCAACTCCATTAATAGTACATTTATCTGTCAATTAGGGGATTAGAAATTATCAACCTTTAGGGACAGTTTAGAGATTATCTTTCTACCTTAGGCATGTTAGAAAACGTTATTTTCTATCTAAAATTCTTTTGTTGTAGCCATTGTTTAAATTATGTAAATGATACGATTTCTGATTAAAAGAACTGTTAAGTTTAGAGATGGCGCCTGGCAAATAAACTGGGTAGTGTAATGATGCAGCCCAACGGAGAAAGGGGTTCTTTTCCAGGTGCTGCCTTTAAAGGATGTGATCTAAGTCAACGATCCTCAAACTTTACCTGCGTTAGAGAATCACCTGGAAGGTGTCTGAACATACAGACGCCTAGGTCCCACTTTTAGAGCTGCTGGTTCAGCAGGTCTGGGGCTGTTATTTCTAACCAGCTCTCAAGGGCTGCTGATGTCACTGGTTTGGGGATCACACTTTGAGAACCACACCTTGATCTAAAGCAAATCGTGTTTCCTTTTTGGAGGGCCCAGTGTCCTCTCTGAAAAAGAAACCATCCATTAAGGCAATAAAACCTTTGGTTCTACTTTGCTTGACTCTAAAAATAAAGCTAAACGGGCGGCTCCTGTGGCTCAGTGAGTAGGGCGCTGGCCCCATATACCAAAGGTGGTGGGTTCAAGCCCGGCCTCAGCTGAACTGCAAAACAAAAAAATAGCTGGGCGCTGTGGCAGGCGCCTGTAGTCCCAGCTACTCGGGAGGCTGAGGCAAGAGAATCACTTAAGCCCAAGAGCTGGAGGTTGCTGTGAGCTGTGTGATGCCACAGCACTCTACCCAGGGCGATAAAGAGAGACTCTGTCTCTACAAAATAAATAAATAAATAAATAAAATAAAGCTAGACAGTGGACTCCTTGTACAGCATATTTTTATCTTTATAAGTTAATGTGATTAGGAAATTTAATTAAAAATTTGGTTAAAGAGGAAAACTTTAACAGAAATGTCTTCTTATAAAATAGCAGTTTTATTTGAATTCAAATGCAAAATTAATCATCCATGCATAATCCTTTCATGTAGGACCAAAGCCTTTGGGTTTGTAAGAGCTTTCCAATTTCTTTATTGCATAAATCATACATGTAAAATATAACTTTCAATTTCTGATTTTGATTTCATTAACGTGGAATAAAAACTTAGATACATATGGAAAAAATCCGAACACGGACTCTTTCTGAACTTTTACTACCCCCAACTATTCTGTTTTGTTTTGTTTTGTTTTTTTGCACCACCCTGTTTGTGAACTTTTCAATAAAAGCCGTTCTAACTAGGGTAAGGTGATATCTTTTTGTGGTTTTAATTTGCATTTTCCTGATAATTAGTGATGTTGAGCATTTTGCATTTTTTTCATATATTTATTGGCCATTTGAAAAACTCTTTAGCCCACTTTTTTTTTTTTTTTGCAGTTTTTGGCTGAGGCTGGGTTTGAACCCGCCACCTCCAGCATATGGGGCCACGGGCACTGCCCCCCCCCCTTTTTTTACATATACATGTGTTAATTAGGTTTCCACTTGTTGCCTTCACAGAATTTAAAAGGCTTAAAATTTAATAACGATAACAATGTTTAAGATAAGGACTAGCAATAAAAACCACATAAAGAATGAATGAAGATAAATACATTGAGAAAAGAAAACAGATGATAGCTGTTTATAGCTATATTGTGCTATTTGAGAGCATATTGTTATTGAGAACATGTTTTACTATATTTTGTTGTCTTTCCAAGGAATTGATCTTAGAAATAACCATCTTATTTCTACTTCAGGAGTTTATTCAAAATTATGCAATTATATCCACTAGTACAATGGATATAAACAGGCTTGGGAGCAAACACAGCTGATACTTGGTAAACATTAAATGTAGCTAATTCGTGCGTTCACACCTGTTCATGTCAAGAGTTTTTAGTTAGCCGCGAGCATTCAGCCGAGGTTATTAGTCAGCACGTATTACTGGGTACAATGGCGACTGTTCAGAACATTGGTGGAGGGAAGGCTGATTAAGAAAGCTTCCACTATCAGAAGCAGTGCACAACCTCATCTCCTTACCCTTCAAAAATAAGAATTGTGAATCACAAGATGTACTAGCTAGCTTCAACACAAATCACCTGGGATTCTTATTAAACTGTAGCTCCTGATTCAGAAGGCCAGGGTGAGGCCTGAGAGTCTGCATTCCTATAAGCCCTGAGGTGGGGGCTGTGTGCTGGTCTGTGTACCACATTTTGGGCAGCCAGATATTAACCAATACTGTCAGAAGGCATAAAAAGAGGGCACCCATCCTGAAGTCCAAATCAAAAAGAGATGATGCTAACAGTGAAGCCGGAAGGCTGAGTATTCTCAGCACGTCTCTTTTGCAAAATGAACAACACAGAGCGCGTGGGAGCTGGGGACCCTAATGTGAGAGAGGAAATGATTTCAAGCTGAGAATATAGCAGCAGAGCAGTGGCCTGCAGTTACATTTTGTTAGTGACCAGAGCAAACCACCTTTGCTAGCAGAAAAGGGTCAAACCTTCATACCCAGACAGCCCCGCCAACCCCACCACCAACAAATTCCGAGTCTCTGAAGAGCCTTGAAAGAGGCATTGACTCTATAGAAAACTGTGCTTAGACACATTCTCTGGGGAAAGCTGATCTTCCCTTTGTCTGTCGTGGTAGAGAGTCTAAGACATCTGCCCCACCCCCTCCCAAACACATTTGGCTTGGTTTTCAATCAAGTTTTGAATCATTCTATTTTATTGCCTTTTATTTGCTCTAATTTTACAGTTCGAGAACTAACTATAAAGCTTCCTTATTTCTTGTGCAACTGCAAAGATAAGCAACCCAGTTCCCCAGAGTTTCTGGATAACAGGCCCAATTAACTTAAAAATGCACAGTTTCTAGGTTGTGTAGTTTGTCTGTGTCTGGTTTTTCCTGGGGCTTGAGATGTCACATTAGTGAGGCTCCAAGAGCATCCATCTTTGCTACTCTGGGCTTCCAGCACATCTCTGGCAGGCAGCTGAGATGAATGGAATGAGGGAGAGACATACCTCCAGCAGCCGCTGGACCCCAAGCCAGGGCTCAGGAGTTAGAAACTGTCTATGTCTGTCTGCTTGTATTTATCTATCTTTTCCTCCATATTCTCAACTCTGTTCTTACTCTCATCCTAAAAGGCCAACAAAAAGGACTATGTGGCTGTTAAGTTTGGACAAAAAGGAATTTTCTCCCATTCAAAGATCTCTGACAGACCCATGACTGTCCAATCTTCAGCACGGACTTACTGAATACAAACTTCTGTAGAAAAATGCCTCCCTGGCTCGGCACCTGTGCTCAGTGGTTAGGGGCTGGCAGGTTCGAGCCCTGCCCGGGCCAGCTAAACAGCAATGACAACTACAACAAAAAAATAGCTGGGCCTTGTGGCAGGTGCCTGTATTCCCAGCTACTTGGGAGACTGAGGCAAGAGAATTGCTTGAGCCCAAGAGTTAGAGGCTGCTGTGAGCTGTGACACTATGGCACTCTATTGAGGGCAATATAGTGGAACTGTGTCTCAAAAAAAAAAAACTTTATAGATAAACAAACAAAAAATTTCAATGATCCTATAGCCAAAAGCTAGTATGATAATCAAAGAACAATGTTTGTTGAAGGGCCGCTCTGAAGGAGATTCAGGTTTTTGAATGGAATGGCAAATCGGGTCTGGGCACTGGGAAATCAAGTTACTTTTTCTGTTTTTAGAGTTGGCGGTGTTATGCTTCTGAGAAAATAAAGGGGCTAGTAAATGTTTGGAAGGTCCCTTCAAATTCTCAAATATGATGATTTAACAATTCTAAGATGAAAGAATACTCAGACTCTAGGGGGTGAGGAGAAGGTGATATAAGCACAAAAATATGTTTAAATTTTAAATGGCTAACTATGGGTGGTGATATACTGAAGCAATAAAGATCCCCGGGCTCTCAAACGAGGCAGACTTTTATTATATTTGAATCTCAGCTATGCCACTTCTCATTACCCAACTCTGGGTGAGAGATTTAGCCTTAAAGCCTTGGTTTCTGCATCTGAAAATAACACCTCCTACCATAGTTTATGAAAAAGATAAAATGAGCCCATTCATATAAAATGCTAGTGCAGTCCTTGGAACACTAGAAATAATAAATAGTTTGAAATATAAACAAGGTTTTAGTTTGTCATAGATACGTGCATTTTTGTCTGTCTACTGTCCTTTCTCTTGAGGAGGGACTCTCCTCACAGCATATGGCTAGCAGGGGGCTGTCTTATCCCCAAACTGACCTCGAGGTGTGGCAGATGACGCGGGCTTAGCCAAACTCTACTCCAGCCTTTGGCCACAAGGCTGGTTTCAGGAATCATATGTGACTTGAGATAGCCTAATAAGAGATTTCCTAGGGGTTCTGTGAAGTTCCCTCTTCCTCTGAGATCCTGAGGTCTTGAGCTGCCCACGGCTGTCCTTGGGAACCATGAAGAGTCTCCTGAGAATGAAGCTGACAATGGAAAGACTAAGGCAAGGGGCAGCAGCATGGTTTGAGTTTGAGCCCAAGAGTATCAGAAGCTAGATCTCTCCTGGATGAACAACAGACCAGTGAGCCCACTGTTTTCCTTCTTCAAATGTTAGTTGAATTTCTGTCACTCACAACCAAAGAATTAGATAAATCCACAACTTATGAAAACCTACTAGGTGATTATACATAATACAAGTAGACATTTACAGAAGCAGAGGCCACTTGGAGAGAAAATCTTTTCTTCCAAATCACGACTTGTTACATTTTAGAAAAAAAGTCCTCCACCATTTACTGAGGAAGATTTTGTTTGATTTTGTTTTTCCTCCTTATCAGTCATAGCTAGTGACAAGGCCCAGGGTGGCTGACAATTAAACCACTGAGATACCAAAAGAATTGCAGAACCTACTGCTCGACTCCTAGAAGCCACGGACAGGAAAATAGCAGAAGTAACGGGAAGGCCGACTATGGGAAACTTCAGGATCACTTGTTAGGCTGCCCCAGCCTAGCAAACTGTCATTGAACTAAAGATAATATGCAAAGAATAAAGATAATAATATGCAAAGAATAAAAACCTAAGTGTTATGACACTTGAAAAAAAGTAAACAGTTTATGTCTAAATGTTGGCTTATTTACATATGACCAAAGTAATTTTAATTGATATTCGCCTATTCTGTAGCTGGCAGTAAGATAAAAGTTAGAGACACCCATTTAACAGATGAGAATGCTGAAGCTGAGGAAGCTTTAGGAATATTCCCAGACACAGTTATTCTATGGGGAAGCAGGAACTGAGACCCAAGTTTTCTAAGCCTTGTTCTAGTACAGCGGTTCTCAACCTGTGGGGCGAGACCCACAGGAACTGGAGGTTGAGAACCACTGCTCTAGCACCTTTACATATGCCATTTGTTCTCATTTGAGGTTGAGTGTCATATCTGCTAAGGACATCAAAGGAAATTTACTTAACATCTTTACTTTTAATCACTTCTCATTCTCTTATTATAATCCAAAGAAAAAATATGTGATGCCAAGTTTGAATTTTTTTTTTTTTTGAGACAGAGTCTCACTCTGACACCCTGGGGAGAGAGCCATATGGCATCAGCCTCGTTCAAAGCAACCTCAGACTCCTGGGTTGAAGTGATCCTCCTGTCTCAGCCTCCCGAGTAACTGGGACTACAGGCACCTGCCACAATGTCCAGCTAATTTTTCTATTTTTAGTAGAGATGAGGGGGTCTCACTCTTGCTCAGGCTGGTCTCAAAGTACTGAGCTCAGGTGATCCTCCTGCCTTAGCCTCCCAGAGTGCTAGGATTACAGGCGTGAGCCACCACAGCCGGACTTGAGATGCCAAATTTGGATAGCTGACGGAAATATTCTATATTCTCATAGCCCAGTAGGGTGTGTGTATATGTGTGTATCTATATTCAAAAACTGTAAAGGGAGAATTCCTCAATACATTTCTTTTCAGAAATAATATAAGCTCTGTGGAGGTAGGCTTTCAAGAGAAACCATGCACATTTTTAAAAATGTATATTAAAAAAAACCCAAAATGCAAAAGGAAGCACAATGTTACATGATGTGCCTGTGTCATAGATAATTTTTGGTCTAGTGCCTAAAAGAATGTTCCAGTGTTAACTACTAGAAGGGGAAAAAAATGAATGGTAAGTAAATAATTTATAAGTAGAATACCCATTCAATCTTGCAACAACCAATAAACTGGGTGGCTTTGAACGAAAAAACTGGGTGGCTTAGAAACAATAGGACGACATTTCCCAGAGTTCTAGAGGCTCAAAAGTACAAGACCAGGGTGACGGATTCGGTGTCTGGTCTGTAGACTGCCTTCTTCTCACTGTGTCCCCACCTGGTGACAGAGGCCAGGGTTTCTGGAAGGCCTCTTTTACAAAGACACTCATCCCGTTCTGAGAGCGCTGTCCCCATGCGGTACTCACGTCACAAAGCCTAATCACATCCTAATACACAATCATTCTGGGGATTAGGATTTCACCATAATGAACTTTGGGGTGGCAAAATTATTCAGACTACAGCAAAAGTAAGGCATTTCTTTTTACTTGACTTCATTTTGGGGCTTCCTAGCCCTTCCTAGCACGCCAGCACCTGCATGTGGCAGCAGCAGAAATCTAGAGGGAGGCGAGTGTCCCCTGCTGCCCCAGTACAGGTGAACATTCTCTCCGCCACGTGCTGACCTCAGGGGAAGGTCTGAGATGGTCAGAAGGAGACTCTCCCTACTGCTTTGCAGAGGTCAGCGGTCGCAGCAGCTAAGGCCTTGTCCTGTGCAGCTGCGTTCCTTCCCGACGAGATACAATGAAGAAACGTGCTCATGTGCAGGCACGCTGTGGGGGAAGATACCTCGTGCCTTCTCATCCTTATTTAAGGTGAGCGTCTACTTAGTAGGGAGCTGCCAGGTTGACAAGTCTAGGAATTATCGCGCTTCTGCAGTTGGTTGCCTTGAGCTCCGTCCTTTCCCGCGAGAGGCACAGATGAGCGCTCCAAGCAAGCTCAATATTGAATCACTGGCAGTGTTGGCGCCGCTCACATCAGCGAGAGCAGACATTTCTAGACACTGCTGCAGGGCAGCATGCAGGGGTGTGGAGCACAAGACCCTACAAACATATTACAGGGCCCGTACTCTGAAACTGCACCGGGAGCCGGCATCGCCTCAGGTACAAATTTACATGCAATAATTCATATTCTACCAAATAAATCCCAGGCAAACAGAGTAACGCAAAAACATATTTTCTGCTGTCAAGAAAATTTCTGGCAAAATTAATCAACCATTCATCCATTCAGGCCCTTTGCATACCCTTTTGTCAAAGAGGGAATACTAAGAGATTTCTTTTCTCTTCCATGCACTCATTTCAATGAATTGAAGAATCCATCAAGCTTGAGTTGATTTATTGAACTGTCTCTTAGCTCAGCAGTACAACTACAGCAAATGAACTGGTAACTTCTTCTAAAACCAGCAGTGATTCAATTCAACAATATTTGATTTATTTAACTCTTTATAATTCCAGATTTCACTTATTCTTGCATTTCTAAATAGTATCAATTTATGGCTAAAACCTTGCCTGTATGCATTATTTAGATTTTCTGGTAACGGTGATAAAACGTACAGATTCTAAGACTTTTTTTTCTTGAAGAGATTTTAAAAGCACATTTACATTAGGTAGCTTTGTATAAAGGATTTGTTAAAGACCTAAGGCTTTTTTCCTGATGCAAACTCTTGTGGTGGTGAAGGCTTGACGTTCACATTCAATGACTAGTCAGTCACTTCGATTTAGAACACCAAAACCACACAGGCTGCTTATTTTTGTGTTTATCTTGATAATTCTACCAGGTAAGAAGAATCACTGAGAGGATACTTAAGGCATAAACATGAGAGACATTAGGCATAAACCACACAGACTGTTAAAACACGGGCTTTATCCCCAAACCTTGTCCACTGAGCCCCACGGAGCCCATTCATCACATACTAGCTTTGCATTTTTTCTTTGTAAAGATATATGACCTTTGCCTATTCGATTTCATTAACAAGGCACCATACAAGGCTCCTTTGCACATAGCAGGATAGAACACTTGACATCCTTGCCTGAAGGATTTGCGGGAACAGGCTCATCTTCAATCTTTGTCCCTGGGAGGCACTCTTAACACCTGCCAACCACAGCACTATCATCAGAAAAACATTTAGAGATTTATCTTCGGGCTGGTAATTATAAGAGATAATTTGTTTGGAGTATGGATAAAGTTGGTCTAGCATAAACAAACTAGAGGCTCAAATTACATGAGGAACATCATTAACTATTGATTTAACCACTGCGGGTCTGCAAGCTCACTGGCATTCTCTGAAGATGGCAGGTTCCTAAACGATACTGTGGGTCTAAAAATTCATGAGAGTAGGGGGACACATTTCAGTCCCTGCTCAGAGTCATCGTGGCTTTCATAATTTCCCATTTTCTTTTATTTTTATTTTTTATTTTTTGCAGTTTCTGGCCGGGGTTGGGTTTTAATCCGCCGCCTCTGGCATATGGGGCCAGCGCCCTACTCCTTTGAGCCACAGGCGCCACCCCATATAATTTCCCTTTTTCTTTTGAGGATCTCAGTGGGGTAACCTCTGCTTAGAACTCTGAACATTGAGATTTGGACATTGGCTGTCACTTTTATATTTTAGAATTCAAGATACTTTGTCTTGGGAAGATTTTTAGGGGGATGAAGTCAAAGTATCATGTGTCACAGAGCACATTTTACCTTTCAAAGCCCTTTGAAAGTCTTTAGATTTATAGGGGTCCTCAACCTACGGCCCGCAGGCCACATGCGGTAGTGTGAATTGTATTTGTTCCTATTTTGTTTTTTACTTCAAAATAAGATATGTGCAGTGTGCATAGGAATTTGTTCATAGTTTTTTTTTTTTAATACTATAGTCCGGCCTGCCAATGGTCTGAGGGACAGTGAATTGGCCCCCTGTTTAAAAAGTTTGAGGACACCTGCTTTAGAATATGTTTTCATCTCCTCAGAGCCTCATAATCACCCTGTGAAGTGGACAAAACTGGTGTTTGAACCCCATTTTATAAGTAAGGAAACTGAAACAGGGAAGAGTGGAGGGTTTAGGGACCTCAATCAAAATACATATGCATTGGTTCCTTCGTAAGTTTCATTATTCTTGTCTTATTTCCCACAAAGAACACCTAATGGTGGAAATGAAGCATGGTCCTGAGAAGTGAGAGAAAAAGCTCACAGACAAACAGTAGACGTAGAAATAAATGGTAGAGGATGGGAACAGAATTCCTAGTTTGGATTACCAGCTGTGTACAACACAGTTCTACCTTCAAGCAGTTATGTAGCTCAACATGAAGAGTTACAGCCTCCAGCTCTCAGTTTAAATCAGTGCCTATAAACACAGTAAGTACTCAATAAATGACACTATTCATATTCTTTAATGCCATCATTAATAATGGTAACAAAAAGAATGTGGTTTGCAAGCTCCACTGAACCTCTCCCAAATATAGGTCTATAATTTCTTACCAGAAATCTCTGGGGCCCGGGATGTGTTTTGTAATTGAGTTGTTTTTTTTTCATTAGAGAAAGGTAAAATGCTTATGGACCTTAGAGCAGCCCCTCTAAAATACACAAACATTTATGCAATAAAATGTTTAAAGAGGGATAAAGGGCATAAATACCAGGTTAGAGTTTGCTGTCCCAGATATTTAAAAATCCAAGTGTTTTCAGAGCTTTCTGGATTTTAGAATTGTGGATGGGGTATTATAAACCTGAACTAATTCTCACTAAAATGTTAACTATTGAATATCCATTGGTTGGTGGGAAAGAGCAGGGGTCACTTCTCATTATATGCTAAGATAAATTTAGAATTAGGAATTGAAAGGTCATCTGGCTGACCCCAACACAAGTCAATTCAAAGCAGAAAGCCAAAAAGCATTAAAATAAAATCTCATAAATATGAAAACTACTAGTTAATTCAAATGGCAGCTTGTCCAAAATTTGCATTTGCTCTCTCAATGAAAACATTTAGTGGTTGCCAAATATTACAAGAGGGAGATTTTACTTGCTTTAAGAATAAAAACTCTATATTTAATTTAAAATTTTGATAATTAATTAAAATGTAAGTTTTCAAATTTATTAGCATTTCATTTAGCTAGTGATCAAATAAAAACCAAAATTACTCTAGTTATTAGGCATCTGTTGATTGATTCAAGTTTTTTTCTGAAAATTAGAAAACTAACTTTTATTTTAAAAATAATCCCTAATTTGCATCTCACTTATTTACATACATTTCTCTTCCATTTATTTAAATTAGTATCATTTGAACTCCATACCAAATGAGTCCTTTCCTAGAGCTAAGGCCACATTAAGCCTTCAAAGCTGATTTCTCGTCAAGATTTAAAGGGTAAAGATACACTCAGAAAAATTTAAAAAGTAATCTATTCATGAGTATGAACCAGGAAATTCCATTAGGTCTGACACATTCACCAGTCATATACAAATATGGCCTCCACATGCTTTGTTGATGTAGGTAGTATCATCTCCCCACCAGGCGAGATTTTAGACCAAATACCCTGATGGTATTAGTTCTCAGATATCTTAGGACAATCTGTTTTCTTTTATGTGCTTCTTCTCTTTCTCCAATACTGCAGTTGTGATGATCTCTCTGGTATAAACACAAGAGTGCCATAGAATAGATGCCAGCTAACCACATCCGTTATGAGATTCATGAACCAGAATACAGTCCAGAAGGCATGTATAGGACTTCAATATACGCCAGGATGGTGTTCCAAACTCAGAGGGAAACAGACGTTTTTAAGAAATGTTATCAACACGATTGGCACATATCTCAAGAAAGAATGGTGGAATGAAATTTCAGATGTGTTCAAAGATCTGAAAGTGTCACATATAATGTAAGTTATTTGAAGAAAATCATGAAGATTATAAGCAATCCCTGGTTACAAATGAGATAGGTTCTGTAAGTTTGTTCTTAAGTTAAATTTGTACGTAACTTGGAACAGGTACATTTACCTATTATCTATAATAGCCTCTGTTTGTAAGTGTGAGTTATATGTCAGTCCAATGTGGGTAACTTGGGGACTGCCTATACACAATCCCATGCCTGGTAGAGCATTTTTTTTTTTGAGACAGTTTCATCTTAGCTCATAGCAACCACAAACTCTTGAGTTCAAGTGATTGATCCTCTTGCCTTAGCCTCCCAAGCAGCTGGGATTACAGGGGCCCACTACAACTCTGGGCTATTTTTTTTTTTTTTTTTTGAGACAGAGTTTCAAGCTGTCACCCTGGGTAGAGTGCTGTGATGTCACAGCTCACAGCAACCTCAAACTCTTGGGCTCAAGTGATCTCCTGCCTCAGCTTCCCAAGTAGCTGGGACTACAGGCATCCACCATAACACCCAGCTATTTCTTGGTTGTAGTTGTTATTATTGTTTGGCGGGCCTGGGCTGGACTGGAACCCACCAGCTCTGGTGCATGTGGCTGGCGCCCTAGCCACCTGAGCTATAGGTGCTGGGCTGCCTGGCTATTTTTAGAGATAGGGTCTTGCTCTGGCTCAGGCTGGTCTTGAACCTGTGAACTCAGGTGGATTGCTCAGGCAATCCACCTGCCTCAGCCTCCCAAATGCTGGGATTATAGGCGTAAGCCACCATGTCTGGCGCCTGGCAGAGCTTATTAAGAGCACAAAAAAACTCAGAGACCATGAAAGAAAAGAGTCATATTAACATTATAAAATTAAATGATGTAAAACTGTGTTTTAACATATCACAAACAGAGTCAAAAGATAAATGAAGGGTTAGGAAAATTATCCAGTACTTACAAATATTAGTCTCTAACATATATAAGCTTCTAAAAAAAATCAATAAAAATATTAGCAAATATTAGTCTCTAACATATATAAGCTTCTAAAAAAATCAATAAAAATAAAAGGCAAATGGTCAGTGAACATATCAAAGACATTCAGTCTCACAAGCAATCAAGACAAAGCAAATTAAACACAAATGAGATATAATCTTTATGATTAGATGTCTTAGATTTTAAAGGTAGAAAAAAATCTAGAACTGCTAAAGATACAGGAAAATAGTTTTCTCAAATCAGCTGATAAGAGTAAGAGTTACAATATTTGAAAAATAACCTGACACTATTAATATTAAAAGTAAATGTAGCTTATAAATCAATAATCTAATAGTTTTGAGAAGCTATTTTATAAAATAAAATAAATACTATGTAAAGATACACAAACAAGGATAGTTAACTCAGCATTGTACATGGTGGCAAAAAAGTGGAAACAGTAGAGGGATAATTATGTCCCATCCAGTCATAGCAAGGAATACAATGTATCATATTGACATTAAAAGACTAAGTTAAACATAGATGTTTACCTGACAAATGTTAAGAAGAAAAGAATATTCCAGAATAATGGTATAGTCCTATTGTTAGCATCAATATAATTACATATTCCGTAACTCATATATGTTTTTTCCTTATATGTATGCAATTGTGTAAATACAGATTTTGTTAACTTTAGTTGCCTTGGGGGAAGATAATTGAGGGTATAGGGGTATAGGATAATTTACTAAATATTTCTTTGTATATTTTGTATCATTTTTCTTAATAAAACCAGCAAGTAAAGGCCAGGATGGTGGCTCATGCCTGTAATCTTAGCACTCCTAGAGGCTGAGGAGAGTAGACTGTTTGAGTTCACTGGTTTGAGGCTAGCCTGATCAAGAGTGAGACCTTTGTCTCTTAAAATAAAAGAAAATAGTTGGGTGTTGTGGCAGGCACCTGTAGTCCTAGCTATTCAGGTAGCTGAGGCAGGAGGGTCACTTGAGCCCAAAAGTTTGAGGTTGCTGTGAGCTGTGATGCCACGGCACTCTACTGAGGGCAACAAAGTGAGACTCTGTCCCATACACACACACACAAAACCCCAGCAAGTATTATTTTATAATTAAAAAATACAATAAAGGGAAAACGAGAGAATAATAAAATGAACTAGGAGTCTGTCTTTGTTTTACATGTGCTACTGTGAGTCTGATAATATGCTCAAGTTTGTCTAAGCGCACTAATAAGCACTAGTGGTTATGAGAGTTGACTGAGGCGCCTTCAGCAACTCATTTGTTAAACAGTCAGTTCCTTCCGAACAAAATGCAAGTCATTATCCAGCCAAACAAAAAAAGCTCTGCAGATGCGACTCCTATGCCAACTTCCAAGGCTGTGTTATTATAATCATTTATTCAGTTAGCAAACGCCCCTATAAGCTTTAAACTAGGCCAACCAAACATTCCAAGGCCAAAGTGATAAAAGGAGTTACAGCATTGGACAAGTGATTAGAGCAAATTCCTTCTGAAGAAGAGAGTGGACCACAGAAGACTTCCAGCAGTGGAGAGACGCCTCACTGCTACTGGACTGGACAGCAAGGGTCCAGGACTCGGGGGATTACATAGATGGGGATTTGTCTCCCCCAGGGGTGGGGCTGTCTGCTCTTGCCTCATGTTTATACCTCTCCACAGCTGCCTCTCATCACCCGTCTCGTGTGCTAGCCTTATCCAAAAGCAGCCCACATTCCCATCCCACTCTAAACCTTGGAAGTGGGACAGAATGTGAACTTGGTGACACTATTCATTGGTTTACAAAGGCATACTCTAGAATTGCCCAAATACTCCCCACTCAACCGAGAGTCTCTCACTTCCCTTCCCCATCCTGCTCCACCCCTGCTGTGAACACCTGCTTGTTTCATCCTCCTTGGGGAAGAAACCTGACCCTTGAGGCCCATCCTAGGGAAGGTCACAGTTCTCACCACACACTCGGGGCAGCTGGGTCTCACTCATTTGCCAGCTCCATACCACTCTGTCTGGTACCTTGTTTGCAGACCCCAGACCAAAAGATGCTTAACACCACCCCAAGCCTCCATGGATATCTTAGCTGGCTTCTCACAGTGGGGTCAGCTTCCCTAGACATGGTTGTTTTCTAGGAAAAGGTCTAAAGTCAAGACCCACACTTTCCCCACCAAGTTCTTTACTATCACCGCATACTCACTGCTGCAGAGAACCCTGATTTTGGCCAATAACTATTTCTTCCATTTAAGAGGGGAGAAGAGAGTAGCAGGTACCAATTGCTTTTGTCTACCCAGGACCTTTTCCTTTTTCTGTTTTCAGACTCCTCTCTCTAGCCACTCGGATGAGCATGCGATCCAAGCTGGACTGAAAATAGCATTTCCTTCTCGCTACCACCAGTGACAGGTAGAGGACAGACGCGTGTGTCCTAAGTAATACAAAAGTGAACATTTAGTGAGCCTTCAGTGTGCTAATCCTGTTCTCGCCCCCATTTTATAAGTGAGGAGACTGAGCTTAGAGGGGACTAATAATTTGTCTAATGTCCCAGGAAATGCCTCAATCCAAACTCAGTTCCGTTGGGCTCCAAAGCCTCTGCATGCTATACCCATAACTGAGTGGGCTCCTGGATGTGTGGGGACAACTTCTTTGAGCGCAGAAAGTGAACTACCCCCCTTAAGAAATGGATCCCTAGAGGAATCCTCACGCAACACTGTTTGAGTATGACAACAAATCCCTTTTGGATGGTTCTTTTCTTTGAGTATAACTCTGTCTTCCTTAATTCTCACTCTTTTCCCTCCATACAGTTTACTTCTCTCAGAATAGGGATTCTGGCCAAAGTTCAGACATTTTTCTACCTCCAAGAAGGTCTTCTTAAGGCCTTGTCTTTCCTTAAGGGAGTGACAATAATACCTGACATTGATTGACCTCCCATTTGATACGGGTGTCTACCCAAAAGAAATAAATACTTTTACCATAAGGACACTTGCATTAGATTGTTTATCACAGCTCAATTTACAATCACCAAAATGTGGAAACAGCCTAAATGCCCACCAACCCCGGAAGTGTTTAACAAGCTGCTGAATATATATACCATGGAATACTATTCAGGAACTAAAAAACATGGAGACTCTACATCTTTTTGTATTAACCTGAATGGAGGTGGAACACAGTATTCTTAGTAAAGCATCGCAAGAAGGGAGAAGCAAGAATCCTATGCACTCAATTCTTACATGAGGACAATTAATGACCTCGTAGACAGTGGGAGGTGGGGGAAGGGGACAGCAGATGGGACGGAGGGTGGGGAGTTGGGGGGTCATGGTGTGTGACACACCTTTTGGTATTGGGACACAATTATAAGAGGGACTTTACCTAACAAATGGATTCAATGTAACCTGGTTCTTTTTACCCTCAATAAATCCCCAACAATAAAAAAATAAATAAGTCGTGATATTGAAGCAGTGGATAAATAAACTTTAGAAAGAAAAGATAGTTTAGGTAAGAAATCCTTGTTCTTTTTTCAATCAAAGTTTGAGGTCCTAGCATGTTTCCAAATCAAGCTGGTTTCTAAGGATACAAAGTTGAAGATCCGTTCTCTGATTGCTGAAAGCTTCAGGCTGACCTGAGGAGATGGGCTGAAAAGACAACCAGGCAAACTGATGGGATTCGGCTCTGCTCAGAGGAGGGCCAAGGCATTCTGCAAGTAGATTAGGAATGTGGCTGGGGCGGAAGAGGAAAGATTAGGGAGTGACTGCCATTGGGTACAAGGGCTCTTTAGGGGTTGATGAACATGTTCTAAAGTTAGGCTATGGGGACAGTGGCACAAGTTTGGATTGCATCATTTTAAAAGATGAACCTTACGGTATGTAAATGATATCTCCATGAAACCATCCGAAGTAATCTGACTTGGGGCATCTGAGGGGGCTTCTGAAGAGCTGGATGGTTGAACCTCATTAGAGATGAGTGGGTCTAGCTTGGTGAAGAAGTGGGGAAAAGGCATTTCATTCAGATGTAACAGCATGCAGAAAAAGCAGGAGGAATAAAACAATAATCAGATATTGTAGGAGCCACCCGAGGGCACATGCAGAATGGAGGGAGGTGAAGCTAGAGTTGGTGCCAGGATCAGAAGTCGAATGCCCTTGTTAGCCAAGCGGGGAAGCATCATTTTAACTAGAAAGGCACAGAGAGCCGCTGGAGGATTTTAAGGGAACAGGATACGATCAGATTTGCATCTTAGTGTGGAAGGGCAGATTGGAAATGATTTGGATTCAAGATTAGAAAGCTAATTTGTGAAATAATAAGAAATATATAAATTTGTCTCTGGTCCCTGTTTCTAACACACAACTCCTAAAACCCTAAGTTTCCTAAGTGACAGGGTAATAGGAGGGCCTTTCATTCTAGTATTTAGTATGCAACCCTGGCTCCTGCCACAGCATCCCCAAGTTCTTTGGAATTTCCTAGGGGATAAGAGCATCTTTTTGTTCTAATGAAGCGACTTCTGGTGAGCTCCGGGCTGGGCTTCCGGGTTGATGAACAAGCACTTCCACATGCCAGGAGGGAGACGCATTCCAACTCCACACGGACAGAAGCTCCTGAGCTCGGGACCCTTCCTGACCTAGTCGCAGGTACTGCTTTCTCTGGCTGCTCATCTTTATTCTTCATCGTATCTTCTATTGTATAACACACCAGTAAATGGAAATGCTTCCTTGAGGGCTGAGAGCTGTCCTAGCAAGTTCCTGAACTGATGGAAAGGGCTCTGGGAAGCTCCTACTCACAGCCGGTTTATCAGAAGCACAAGGCACAACCCAGGCTTGCCATTGGTGTCTGAAGTTGGCGGCAGTGGTGTGAGACTGAGCCCAGGGGTCTATGCTAATCCCAGGTAGACAGTGTCAGAATTAAACTGAAGTATAGAACACCCACTTGGTATGGAGGCAATTGCTCAGTGTGGGGAACAACACTACGCTTTTGGCAGCCAGAATAGTCGTTTTCCCATACACAGTCAGGTGCGGATGGCCCTGCGAACCTCCCTGTCTGGGCCACAGCTGGCAGAAGGTAAAATTCAGTTCAGGGTCCCAGTGATGAGCCATTCACAAAGCTATTTTTGAGAATGCAACACTACAAACTAAAGCAGTGAGTCTTGCCTTAATTGGCACCGAGGGACCTGTGGGCTGGTCTTGACTGCCGTGTTCTGGATAAGACAAGGCGAAGTAAGGCGGTGGCACCGGAGCGGGAGAAGGGGACCAGCTAATATTCGCCTCGTTGAGTTTGAGGCCTGCGGATAAAAACTGTGTGCTCTCCTGACAAGGTATCGTACGCATCTAGAAATCAATTAACTGCCAAAAACTGTAACTTGGAAGTTGCTAATTCATACCCAAAGGTGGGAGTATGTCTGGGGATTTGTGGGAATGTGTATGGGGATCCAGTCTCTGTAGCAAAAGGCTTAGAAAGTCACTGTTATTTATTGAACCGGAGTAGGAAACAAGTATAAAGATCCAGGAAGGAAATGATGAATGTTCAACAGAAGGCCCCTGCCGTATCAGCTGACCAACTTTTTTTGGTTCTGCATATTAGCCCACCTAAATCTAGACTCGTAACATATGTGTAATGCAAAAGAAGTTGAACTCTTTTGCCTCACAAATAGCCTCATCTCAACGCACTCGGCTAAGCAGTCTGGATAGAAACAGCTGTTCTTTGCAAGAAAGCTAGATGTTCTTTACTGACAGATGGCAGCAGTTCCCTAGGGGACACACACATACATCCACATATCCACAAGTCCACATGGAAACCTCAGTAGGGTCAACCACATTGCTAGTCATCCATGAAGTCACTGAAATTCAAAGTTAGGAGAAAGACCTGGAAGTAAAAACATACTAAAGTTAGTGCTTCCTGGTTTAATGCCAGCACAGATACTATTATTTTGCATAGCTGCTGTGAACAAAAACATTTCCCATTTTATATTTTACTTATACAGAGTAAGAGATAATTTGTCATAGTCAGATCATTAAATGATTGTTTTATATGCCTCAGATTCCCTCCTGTCCTTGTCAGAAGTAGAAGTCCTTTAAATTTGTATGTTCTTGGAATACCTACTAGAGAAATCCATGTGGAATGTGGCAAAATGTTTGTTTGGTTTATATAAATCAGCATCATAGAAAATATTGCTAGCAGTTCTTACTAATCCCTCCAACTTTCAGCCATGATGAATATCTAATTGGATGTGGTTGGATAGTAACTGTGATAGAGAAGACAGGGGTATACAGATTCCTTGCCAAACTCTATAAACTAAAAAACTAGTGGTGGTTCTTAAAGCAGTGGACTATTTCTTTCTTTTTTTTTTCTTTTGAGACAGAGCCTCAAGCTGTCACCCTGGATAGAGTGCTGTGGCATCACAGCTCACAGCAACCTCCAATTCCTGGGCTCAAGCAAGTTTCTTGCCTCTGTCTCCCAAGTAGCTGGGACTACAGGCGCCCGCTACAACGCCTGGCCTTTTTTTTTTTTTTGGTTGCAGCCGCCATTGTTGTTTGGTGGGCCAGGGCTGGATTTGAACTCGCCATGGCTGGCGCCTTAGCCCATTGAGCCACAGGCGCCGAACCAAGCAGTGGACTATTTCTACTCAACTTAAATGTGGAAAACTCTCAAATCTGGATTTTAAGAAAATGTATTACACCATTTAGGAGCATCCATTGAAATTTCTTCCCCTCATAAGAGAAACGGATTAGTTGAGTTCTTCACAGAGTCATATAAATTTAGAATTAAAAGGAGGGAATAATTGAACGTCAGGTTTCAGATGGGTCTTAAAGGCCATTTGTTTCAGCCACCTATTCAATTCTTAAATTCCTTATACCCTACTCTGCCAGATGATTATGAACCCTGGGACTGAACACTTCTACAGATGGGAGACTCATGACTCCTTAGGATTCTCACTCTGTTTTTGGAGAGGATAGTAGAAAAGGTTTTTTTCTTTTTTTTTTATATGGAGGCACAATTGTCCCTTTAAACCTTTTCCTACTGACTATGAGTCTCTTGCATAGAAGTTGATAATAACAACAAATATCTGAGCACTTACACCATGGCAGGCACTTCTCTGAGAAAGGGATCAATATATTTATTCCTCAGGCTTGGCGCCTGTGGCTCAACGGACTAAGGCGCCAGCCACGTACATCTGAGCTGGCTGGTTCGAATCCAGCCCGGGCCCGCCAAACAACAATGAAGGCTGCAACCAAAAAATGGCCGCGCGTTGTGGCGGGCGCCTGCAGTCCCAGCTACTTGGGAGG
>CAUYON010147116.1:0-21122 GCA_963573935.1 Arctocebus calabarensis
TTTTAACAGCTAAATTTTAATAGTAGATTCTCTGTGTGGTAGGTTTAAAAGTGATTATTATTTTCTGCATTACTTTTCTGTGTTCTCTAAATTAAAATGCATTTTTTAATTTCAGGTTAATATAGGGGTATAAACAACTAGGTTACATTGTTTGCATTGGCTAGGTAGAGTCCTTCTTATAGTTGTGTCCAACACTCAAGAGGTGTGCCATATACCCTTATATTCTGCCCATTAAGTGGGAGCACACCAATCTCCCTCCCTCCTTCCTTCTCCTCCTCCCTTGTTCACCCTCCCTCCCACTTGAATTTATAATGCAATTTTTATTTCTGTTACAACATGAAAATACTTTTAATGAGAAAAAAAGGCAATGGGTGCTATTTTAAAGGGTATAGTTGGAGGAATTAAGATGCTAAGTTCCACAGGCACATCATAATCCTATATCCACAAAGTTAAGGCAGAAATAAGGTTCAAGCAGCATATTAGGTGCCTTGTTAACTGAGGAAGTTTTAGGATGACAGTGCCAACATGAAATGCTAACATTTCCAGCTTTGCTCATTGATATTTTACAGGGTTTCTGTTCCATTTGTAGGTATTTTCACTCCTCGCTCATCCCTTCCCATGAACATTGACGCACTAAAGTAGCAGCCATCAAATTACTACCAAACTGGCACTGTTAATCCCAGTGAAACAATAGCCATTTGGCTGCCTGGTCTCTACCATGACAGGACTTGAATAAATCACATTTCCGATTTTGAAACAGATGATGTGGCTACATTCTGCCAATCTCTCTGTTCTCATAGCTGTTGCTCTGGTTTAGGTCTTAATTGCTCCTCACCCAAACAGTCAGATTTATCTTCCTAAATCACACCTGAGATCACCCTTTACTTAGAACTCTTCATTGGTTCATGTTCCCTTTAGACCAATATCAGAGCTCTTCAGCTTGAATTTAGCATTATATCCTACAATAGTAGAATATTAGTGTTGTAACTCATAATAGTTGAGAGATTAGAAAAATAAATTCATTTCAATGAACAAATTAGCTTTAAAGTTATTTGAACCACATGTATCCCAAAGCAATTGTATAAGCAATCTTCTGTTGGTAGTAAAGTGAGAAAAGATTACCGGAACCAACACTGGAAGACTGACAGATGCATATCAGAGTATAAAGTTAAAATATTCAGGACCAGGATCATTTTGAGGAAAACATTAGGGCTCAGAAAGATCAAAGTATATCTCATTGGCCTGAGTCAATAGTAAGTACAAGGTGTAATTATAAAACCTTCAAATGTGTAATAGACTTGACTCACAAGTTCTAAATCTTATAACACTAGCATTTCATTTGAAGAGCTAAGCCTGACTTTCTTGGCTAAGTATAATCATAACCCAAGGAAAAAATAAACGGGGTAAGAAATCAGAAGCATAAGAGAATCAGAATTAAAATCAAGACAGAAATGATGAGGAAACAAATTTGCTTCCAAAGTTTTAGCCTTTTGTAGCTTTTATACCAGTCATTTTATAATTATTGCTCTGTTGAGTATGTTTTATCTTCTTTTCAAAAAACATTTAAAAAATCTATTACTTTAAACTCGAGAAGAAGAGAAATTCAGTTTACAACAATCTTTAAAAGTTTGGAGAAATTTGATTTACTAAAGTCATGTTTTTTTAATGTGTTAGTTGTATAAATGAGATAAATAATATAATAATAAAAAAGCCCCTCTTTATGTAACATGCATGAAAGCCTCCAAGATATTATTTATTTATTTACTTATTTATTTATTTATTTTGCAGTTTTTGATCAGGGCTGGGTTTGAACTGCCACCTCTGGCATATGGTGCCGGCGCCCTACTCCTTTGAGCCACAGGCGCTGCCTCCAAGACGTTTTTGAAAGGGTGTTATCAACATGAGGTTGTTCCTATTTGTCCTGTCCCAAAATACATGGTGGAACACCCTGTGTTTTTCCCATTTGATTCCTTAACCTGCACTAGCCCCAGCACGCTGAATTGTTCCCAATTACTTTTCCATAGCACTTTCCCTATAACATGAATGTATTCCATTTATTTTTTTCCTGGAATGCTCTTCTCCAAGATATAGAAAAATTCAATTTTTTAATTAAACCCCTTCAGGATCTCCTTGAAGTCTCCTGCAGACAGAAATAATGTCTACTTGTCTGGATTTCATGGCACTTTGCTGCACCTCAGTTAGGCAGTTTCTTCACAACACACACACACACATAGGCACACATACATACATAGTATTATAATACATCACCTATTATATTACAGTGTACTATTGTAGTTATGCTGTGAACTGTTTTAGGGTAAAATTCATCTTACAGTCATCACTGTTCCTCTTATTTGTTGAATATATACAATGAATGCATAGTGAAAAATTAGACAAGGGTACATGTGAAATTTACTAAATGTAGAATGTAAATGTCTTAACACAATAACTAAGAGCGTGCTGTGCAGGCTATGTTAACTAGTTTGATGAAAATATTTTAGATTGTATATAAAACCAGCACATTGTACCCCATGATTGCATTAATATACACAGCTATGATTGAATAAAAAAAAATTAGACAAACACATGGATTATTCAATTCTAATTGAAAATTTAAAGAAATTATTGTCAAAACAATACTAGAGGACACAAATTAAATTTAGATGTTCTTGCCATGCACATTTTTTTCATTTGTCTGTGTCTCTTTCAAGATTTATCCCCATTCATACTGCTTATTTGTTTGTGTAGTAGGATGTTAAAAACAGAATTTGTTATCTGTAGCTTTGGGAAAAGCCCCGCTAGACTAGAACAGAACTCACTCAATAAGTGGGGAATATCACCTATGCCAATCTGGGAAAAATTTTGCAATTTGAAGACCCAAGCCTTCATGAAGGATATGAAGGGCTTGAAGTAGAGAGTCTAGGAGAAATTTCTTTGGAGAAATTGATTTCCTGTGTGTCTCACTTCTAATCCCCTAGGAGGGGTTTGGGGGGATACTCTTCTCCACAGAAAGCTTCATCTGTGCATCTTGTTGTTAGGCATATAGGTAGGGAGAAAGATGGGCTGATCTGGGAACCTTGTTTGAAAACTCCGAAGAGAGTTTTCAAGAGACTGACTAGTTTGGGAGGCCAACAGGTAAGTCACACATGTCTTGGACATTTTTTTTTTTTTTTATTGTTCGGGGATTCATTGAGGGTACAAGAAACCATGTTACACTGGTTGCATTTGTTGGGAAAAGTCTTGGACATTTTAACACTCTAACTTCACTTGTTCAAGAAAAATGGATCAATTGATGTTAGATTATCACTCATATCACTGAGGGTAAATCTTAACTCCTTCTCCTATGAGGAAGTATGAATTAAAGGGCATAGAGATGCCAAAATCATACACTAGCAGAAGTATCATAGAAATATGAAGACAGAGTATAAGGTTGCCATCATGTACTTTGGGGAATTTTGCAAGTTTAATTCATCAAAATCTTTGGAAAGATAAAATTGTTTAGAAGATTATTATAGAATGTTACAGTACTTTTTTTTTTTTTTTTGAGACAGAGCCTCAAGCCGTCAGCCTGGATAGAGTGCAGTGACATCACAGCTCACAGCAATCTCCAATTCCTGGGCTCAGGCGAGTCTCCTGCCTCTGCCTCCCAAGTAGCTGGGACTACAGGTGCCCGCCATAACACCTGGCCATTTTTTGGTTGCAGCCATCATTGTTGTTTGGCGGGCCTGGGCTGGATTCGAACCCGCCAGCTCAGGTGTATGTGGCTAGCGCCTTAGCCCGCTGAGCGACAGGTGCAGAGCCATGTTACAGTACTTTTACATAGTTATTCATTCCACACCTATTATTGATAAATGACTGTTTGCATATCACTACAGGTGTTAAAAAGGAAATAAAAACAATATTAAATTTCTGATCTTAACTTAGTAAGAAAGATAATAATATTTAAGCAAGAAATAAAATCATCTCATAAAATTATTTGGGTCTGAGTACAAAACACAGTAAGTATTATTAGATGAATGGTATTATAAATAACGCTGGAAGGATCCAGAGGAGGGAGGTGATCTCTGTGGGCTGTATACCATTTAAGAAACATTGGATTTCAATATGGATTACACAAATCTGGTGTAAACAAAAAAAGGACAATTTGGACCATGGTACTATGAGCCCAGAGATAGGTTAAGCTTCAAGTTTTCTTTGATTTGGTGGTTCAGTGAAAGACAATTGTTTTTATACTCTCTGATTTGATTAGCTTCATCAAAAGACTGACTTTCTCCTTATAAAAAGGATGTCTTTAACTGCAGAGTCTTCTTTTTGTGAGAAGTCTTTTCTGAAAGTTCTCTCAGAGGGGCCAAAAAATTTGTTTGCCAGAAATCACCAGAGAACATCTCTATAGTCTCATTGGCTTCAGTGGGGTTATGTGTTAACCTCTAAATGAATTACTAACAGTAGAGCTTATGGGATCATGTTAGAATAGTTTAGTGAGAAATGCATATGAATTAAAAGTGTATCAGCTACCTGAGAGGTGTGTAAATGTCTGGACGAATAGCAGGATAATGACCAAGAGATGGGTTGCTAGATTTCGGAAAAAAAAAAAATTAGAGGCTGCCAAGTATTGTTGCATTGAATGTATTTATGCAAAAAACTATTTACTGTGTATGATGTCCTATATTTTATTAAGCAAGCTTAGGGTGAATGGTTGTTAGCAAGACAATGATAATGTGCACTTTAGCTAGAAAAGTTGGGGAAGACGTCATGGAGAAGACGGGACTCATGTTGGACTTGAAGGATGGTTAACCTGTGGGAAAAAAGAACTATTTAGGAGAAAAAACAGTGTGGTGACGTTGGATTCTAATAAGTGGAAATAAAGAGGAGAGAGTTTGACTTGGGCAAGTTTCACTTTTAGTGGATGGGATGGTCAGATTTAGAGAAGGGTAGACTACAGATTGTAAATGGTTGTGAAAGTCAATCTAAAGAGTTTGAGTATTACCTTTCAGATCATTTGGGAAACTTGTACTGTACAAGAACAAGATAATAAATAGTTTAGACTTTTGGAGCTATGTGGTTTGCATTGCGACTACTCTACACTGTAGCTAGAAAGCAGCCACCAACCATGAGCAGGGAACAGTTGAATTCCCAGAAACCTTTATTTACAAAATAGCTGGTTGGCAGATTTGGCCTACAGGGTGCAGTTTGCTGACACCAGTTGTATATAATGTTTATCCCTATTATAGATAATGTCATTTTTGTCTGCAAAGAACTTGTCTTTCCATTGAGAATTGCCCTATTCTGTGTGGTTCTGAGGAGACCATCCCTTATGCTACCCCTAACACAAGGATGGACATGTGATCCAGAATTTTGTTGGGAACTCCATTTATCTGAATGGAGCAACTGGATCAGGAATAACCACATAATCCTAGGATTCTTCCGTTATAGTTCTCAAGAAAGCCAGTCTCCTACTCTTGGGGGGTAGTCTTAGTGTTGGAGGGATGCAAATCTGGGGCTGTCAGTTATCTACCTCCCCATTTGGAGGGAGCTTGTTTGTAGTCAGCAAAAACAAGGTCAACACAAAAAAGCAGAACTGATTGATAAACAGGGAGAGAGTGCTGATCAGATGGGCTAAGCCCTACATTCAGTTACCCCATGTTTTATTTGTCCTGGGATCAGTAGCAGTGCCATTACCTGGGGACCTGTTAGACATACAAAATCTCAGGCCACATTTCCCATGTGATTGTCTTTTCTGATCAGAATCTGCATTTCAACCAGAATCTGTGGCTTTGTTTGTTTTTACCTTACGTAGTTTGAGTTAGATTTCTGTTCTTAAGAGTTGAAAGAGTTCTAGCAGCAGCATAATATCTTCAAAGCTATAACCTGAAAAGTGACTTGAAGAGAGTTATATTTTATATTTTTTGTATTTTAGTCAGATATATTTAGTACAGGCAGCCCCCGAGTTACAACATCCAACTTATGTACACCTTGCACTTATGAATGAAACCTATTACAGTAAGTTTCTCAGTTACAATCATCCAACTGACATACAAATCACACTTATGAATGGAGTCTATTGCAGGTAATGGGTAAATGTACCAGTTCCAACTTACATACAAATTCAACTAAGAACAAACCTGCAGAATCTATCTCATTCATAACTTGAGGACTGCCTATATAACACAGACTGTGGAGGTCCTGAGGTACAGGAAGACAGGAACAAGAAATCTAGCTAGGGAATACAAAATGCCAGCTGGAATCTAGTGCCTATACCATGTCCTTTGCAGACGTTTCTATGTGTTTGGGAATTATATAGTGAATTGGCTCGGTGGTTCCAACAGAAGTCTGTGTACTTTCATTCATTTATTCCACAAATATTTATTAACATTTTATGAGCTCATAAAATGTTCTGAGCATTAGTGATCCAAGCAGAAGTTAAGCAAACTATGGTCTGTGGGCCAAATTGTCCTTCTGCCTGTTTTTATAAATAAAGTTTTACTGGAACACAATGATGCTCATTGTTTGCACATTGTCAATGACTGATTTTGTGCTACAATGAAATAGTTGAGTAGTTGCAAAAGAGACGATATGACCTACATGGTTTAAAATATTTACTGGCCCTTTACCTGAAAAATTTTGGCAACCTCTGAGCTAGACAGATGAGATTCCTGTTTCTTAGGTGATATCTTCCAGTGGAAGAACCCCCCAAAGGAACAAGTAAACAAATAAAATTATTTCAGTTAGTGATTCAATTTTGTGAAAAGAGATAATTGGTAGGTTGAAGATATCAATAGACTAAGAAGACCTCTTTGAGGGCATGAGATCTGGATAATAATGCAGGCCAAAAATTCTAGGCAGAAGAAACTATCAGAGCAAAGGCTCTGAGGGGAGAATAGGGTTTTTGGGTTAAGAAACAGAAATACCATAAAGGTCTGGAGAGTAGATAGTAAAGAAGTAGATGGTAGAAGAAAAATCTGGAGACATTCCAGATTATGTGCAACCTTGTATACCATGATTGGGGAATTTGCATTTTATGTTAAGTATACGGGAGTCAGGGAGACAACTCACCCTATGGGAAGGAAGAGTCCTTGCCTTATGGAATGACTCTGAGGAAAGCATGGGGCAGATCACTTGGATTTTTCTCACTATCTTTATTGTCCATGGATGAAGGTTTGAGTTCTAAAGAGAAAGAATGTGAAGCATGAGGAGCTTGTTGTAGAACTCCCACTACAGTGTCTGTAAGCTATGGTATGGCTTTGGTACCTGTATCAGTCAGGCTAGGCTAAGCTAGGTATGCTTTGGTGATAAAACAATAATAACAACAAAAAAAACCCAAGCTCTCAGTGGCTTACAACAAAGATTGACTATTACTTGCATATTCTTCCTGTCTATTACTGGTTAACTACCATACTCCTATTTGTCTTTAGACTAGAGCCTAGGTTATTGCAAACATGGCTGGTTAACTAGGGCAGAAGGATAAAAGAGTAAGTAGACAACATGCTTGCTCTGCTTGAAGCAACATACACCATTTTCATTCTCATCAATTCCTCAAGCAAGTCACACAGCCAAGTCTGATTTCAATGTGACTGGGATATATAATGTATCTGCAGGAAGAGACATTGAAAGAGGGCACCATGTAGGGATGAACATTAATCTATGTCAGGACTGCAAACTGGTACGTACAAAAAGAGGACCAGTGCATTCTTTTCCACTTTGTTCAGAACTGTCCATGACCTTGATAGTTCCAGGGCATGGCAGAGGTGTTCGGCAGACATCTTTCATTCTAGGGGAAAGGCGATGATGCCTAATGGGAGACACTGGTGAACTGCAGGACCAGTGAGTGTGGCAATTACTAAACAACAGAGGAAGTGGAAAGGCTGAAGTAGAGGATGGAAGAAAATGGATGATGTCAAATGTAACTGATGGTTTGCTTATAAGTACACATAGACATCTACTGAGGATTTCTAGGAATAGTTGGAGAGTGGGTACTTTATGGAGGTTGGGGACATGAGTTATTGGCATAAAGAGGTGTGGTGGAAAATTAAAAGTATCCATGAGAGATGCCAAAAAATAAGAACCAATAGGATCTGGTGGTTTAAGGAGTGGCATCCAAAATGTCTAATAAATCTTCATGATTGGCATGGTATCAACTGTGTTTTAACTCTTGCTAATAGGTAGAAGAATTAAAGGCTTTTGAAAGTATTTTTTACTATAAAAAATGTAAGTTCCATTTGTTCATTGTTGCAGTTGTTGCTATCGCCATGGCAGTCTTCCTCATAAAGTCTTTCCCCAAGGCAATATCTTCCAGTGTTTTTGTAATTCTTTCTTTGAGGATTTTTATTGTCTCATGTCTTAAATTTAAGTTCTTTATCCATCTTGAATCAATTTTTGTGAGTGGAGAAAGGTGCGCATCAAGTTTCAATCTTTTACATATGGATGTCCAATTCTCCCAGCACCATTTATTGACCAGGGGGTCTTTCCCTCAGTGAACGCTCTTGTTTGGTTTATTGAAGATTAGATAGATGTAAGTTGTTGGTTTCATTCCCAGGTTTTCTATTCAATTCCAAGTATCTATGTCTCTATTTTTGTGCCAGTACCATGCTGTCTTGACCATTATGGCCTTGTAATACAGCCTAAAATCTGGTCTGGTGATACCCCTGGCTTTGTTTTTATTACTAAGAACTGCCTTAGCTATACAAGTTTTTTTCTGGTTCCATACAAAACGCAGAGTCATTTTTTCCATGCCTTGAAAGTAGGATGTTGGTATTTTAATAGCGATGGTGTTGAATCGATAAATTGCTCTGGGAAGTATAGACATTTTAACAATGGTAATTCTTCCCAGCCATGAGCATGGCATGTTCTTCCATTTATTAAAGTCCTGTACTATTTCCTTTCTTAAGATTTCAGAATTTTCTTTATAGAGGTCTTTTACCTCTTTTGTTAGGTATATTCCTAAGTATTTCATTTTCTTTGGGGCTATGGTGAAGGGAGTTGTGTCCGTGATTAGCCTCTCATCTTGACTGTTGTTGGAATATACAAAGGCAACTGACTTATGGACATTGATTTTATATCCTGAGACATTACTGTATTTTTTGATGACTTCTAGGAGTCTAGTAGTTGAGTCTTTGGGGTTCTCTAAGTATAACATCATATCATCAGCAAAAAAGGGAGAGTTTGACCTCCTCTGCACCCATCTGGATACCCTTTATTTTCTTGTCTTGTCTAACTGTATTGGCTAGAACTTATAGCACTATGTTGAATAGCAATGATGACAGAGGACAACCTTGTCTGGTTCCAATTCTAAGAGGAAAAGCTTTTAGTTTTACTCCATTCAGTAAAATATTAGCTGTGGGTTTGTCATAGATAGCCTCTATCGGTTTAAGAAATGTGCCACCTATACCTATGCTCCTCAGTGTTCTAATTAGAAAGGGATGCTGGATTTTATCAAATGCTTTTTCTGCATCTATTGAGAGGACCATATAGTCCTTGGTTTTATTTCTGTTGATACGGTGAATAATGTTGATGGACTTTCAAATATTAAACCAACCCTACATCCCTGTGATGACACCTTGATCATGATGTACAACTTTTTTGATGATAAACTGTAATCTATTGGCCAAGATTTTGTTGAGAATTTTTGCATCAATATTCATTAGTGAAATTGGTCTAAATTTCTCCTTTTTAGTTGAGTCTTTACCTGGTTTTGGTATTAGGGTGATATTTGCTTCATAGAACGTTTTGGGGGAAGATTCCTTCCTCCTCAATTTTTTGGAATAATTTCTTTAGTATAGGAATAAGCTCTTCTTTGAAAGTTTGATAAAATTCTGGTGTGAGGACATCCAGACCAGGGCATTTTTTTTTGTTGGGAGATTTTTTATTGTTTCTTTGATCTCAGTGCTAGTCTGTTCAGGACATCTATTTCATCTGGGCTAAGTCTAGGAAGAGGGTGTGATTCCAAATATTGATCCATTTCCTTGACATTGAATACTACCAGAAAGTTTATGCCCAGAAATTTGACAAAGATAATCTCTTATATTTCTGTGGCATCAGTCATTATTTCCCCTTTATCATTTCTGATTGAAGTTACTAGAGATTTTATTTTTGAAAAAATAAATAAAATAGATAAGCCTTTGGCCAGACTAACTAGAAACAAAATATATTTCTTAGCTATGCCAACTAAAAAGAATTGAAATTCAAGTAAACTGTAAAAGGAAAACACATTTTGTTAGAGATGGGATCTGACTATATTGCCCAGGCTGGAGTGCAGTAGCTATTTACAGGCATGATCATAGCACACTGCCACCTCAAACTCCTGGGCTCACATTTTGGCCAGAGTCTCTATCTTCCAGTAATTTGCCACAATGATGAACATAAAGGAAAAGAGGAGACGCACCCAATACTTGTTCTCTAGGCCTTTTAGAAAACATGGAGTTGTTTTGTTGACATGCTCATCTACAAGAAAGGTGATATTGTAAACATCAACAAGATGGATACTGTTCAAAAGGACAGGCCACACAAAGGTCACCATGGCAAAACTAGACAAGTCTAGAGTGTTGCCCAGCATGCTGCTGGCATTATTATAAACAAAGAAGGGCAAGATTCTTGCCAAGAGGATTAATGTCCATATTGAGAATATTGAGCAGTTTAAGATTAAGACAGCTTCCTTTGTGAAGGAAAAGATGGAAGCCTGTGACCTGTGTTCAACTGAAGCTCCAGCCTGCTCCACCCAGAGAAGCACAGTTTGTGAGAACCAGTGGAAAGGAGCCTGAGCTGCTGGAACCTCTTCCCTATGAATTCATGCCATCACAGGCATTAAAAAATGAAAACTTATTGTAAAATAAACTCCTGTGCTCAATCAATTCCCCTGCCTTAGCCTTCTGAGTAATTAGGACCTCAGGTGTGTGCCGCCATGCTTAGCTGGAAAACACATTTTTAAGGCAACCAAGGAAATGTGAACTTTATTGTACATATGGTGATAATAGGAATGATTGTCAATATTTTTAGCTGTGATAATGATATTGTAGAGATTTAAAAAAAGAGAGAATTTGTGTCAGGTAGGTGGCACATGCCTGTAGTCCCACCTGCATGGGAGACTGAGGCAGGTGGACTCCTTGAGCCTAGGAGGTCAAGACTGCAGGGTGTGAAGATCTCATATGTAAATAGCCATTGCACCCCAGCCTTGGGAACTAACTAGAAACAAAATATATTTCTTAGCTTGGGAACATTATGTTCTTGGGAACATAATGAAAAAAAATTGAAAACAATAAATTGTATCTTTTAGAAATATATTATGAAATAGTTACTGCAAAATAATATGATATGTAGAATTTTTCCTCAAAATCATCTTGGGGCAAGGAGGGGAGGGGCACATGAACATGTAGGTAATTCAGGGTATGTAGTGTGGTTGTGTGGTGTTGGTATGTATGTAGTGTTGGTTGTGAAAGCCGAGTGAAAGGTACATTAGTACCATTGTACTATTCTCCCTACTTTGGAATGGTCTTAAAATTTTCTGTAACAAAAATGGGTGGTTTTTTCCTTAAAGGGATGTGAAGAAGGTTGTGTATATTGTGTAAGGATGAGATTATTTTGTGAGGAACTGCTGTAGCCACTTTGTGATAATGAGAGGGCAAGCCTGAGGCTGAAAGCATCCACACTGATAGATATTTCATTTATATAAATCCACATGTATTGAACTAATTGTAAAGTTAGTTAATGAGAAAATGAGGCAATTCTGGTGGACAAAGATCTTGAAATTGGGGTTCCCAATGTATATTCATGAAATTTTTTTTGCTTGCAATTAATAGAAACCTTAGCTTAGCCTAGGCCAAGTTCAGAGATTTATTATGGGGGTTCAGGGCAATCTCATGGAATTCTTATGTGGAAATGCCACTGAGATTTGTGAGGAATATAGTCCAACATGTAAAGTTCCTCTGGATTTTTTTTCCCTAACTCTCACTGCCACTCTTCAGCATCTTTATGGCTTTCTATCACTTTATGGCTGTCTATAACTCCTCTCTCTGGTCACAGAACAGTTTCTTTAGTTTACTGTCAGACTACGGAAAACATGCACTCCCAGTTTCTGGGTTTTACAAGTCCAAATTCAGTCATTCAGGTACAGACAGATTTATCACTCCCAGGCCCATTTCTCAAAATTCTAGGAGAAGAAATCGATTAATCCAGGAACTGAGATTGTCCTATATAAAGGGAAGGGTCCACATCTAGGTCAGTTGTGGATCAAGTTCAAGGCATGGGTGAAATGATTGCTCCTGTGTTGTTTATGGTGTTCGTATGAATGGAGGGGGTGGGAAGAGCAATCCCCAGAGATGTGGGGGTGGAAGGTGACTAGGCAGAGAGAACAATGGATTGTCGTAGTTTGAGTCGGGCCAAATGGTGAAAAAGATTGGTGACAATGATGACCTTGATAGGCTGAACTTTGGCTGACAAAGGAAAGCAAATAGTGGAGCAAAAGGTATGAATGGGGCAAGGATATGGTGGAGACTCAGATAGTGGCTTCCTGGGTTCTCATAGAGACCAGCTCAAGTTCAGTGGTCAGTAGAGCCTGAGGGTAGTTAGAAACCAGCCAGGTCAGAGTGCTCAGGCCTTGGTTCTCATAGAGAGGCCATGCCAGCGTGGGGGCCCATGAACTCCATGTAAGAGATCCTCATTTCCTTCTGCCTTTTCTGATTACACATGATATTAAGAAAATCCTGATTCACACAGATAAGTAGTTGCAAATTGAAATAGTTTTTCATTGTTTCTCATTGCAATATCAGACTCAAGCTTCTTTTCAGCTAAACTGATCCAGAAACTTGAGAGAGGAGTAGAAAATGTGTGATTCGAGAGGAAATCATTAATAACAGCCAATAGTTGCCAGTATTCTGTAGATTCATTTGAATCAGGAGGACAAGAGCATCCAAGATTTAAAAATAAATCCAATCCAAAAAAGTATCCAAGATAGAAAATGTCATCAAATTTACTCCGTTGCTTCACTGTGAAACTAATGAACCCAATGTTAGCCCCACCCAACTCACAAGAATCTGTTAATGAGTCACGGATAAAACACAGCTAAAGCAAACTCACCTCATAAGCTCCCAACGTCCCACCCACTATAAGGGCATCTAACCCATGAAGGCAGTCAGCTAAGACTGGCTTAGTTAGGAGAATCTGTATATGTTACACAATGGGCAATTAATAATAACTAATATCTGCATGGAAATTAATAAAGTACTCCCATATTTCCTTTTTTATTTCATCTTCAATAGGCCTGTGAGTTGGATAGGACAGATGTTATTTTATAAGGGAGGGGACTGAGTCTCAGGGAAGTGCCATAATGTATCACCATTAGTTAGTGGTAAATGGAGAAGAAAAAAAATGTTAAAATTTCAAGCCCTTAGCTCTTTCTTTAGATCTTCCTTTCTCCTTCCTTCCTTCCTTCCTTCCTTCCTTCCTTTTTTCCTTCCTCCCTCCCTCCATCCTTCCCTCCCTTCCTCTCCCTCCTTTCCTCCCTCCCTCACTTTCTGCCCTTCTTTCTTTCCCTTCCCTTCCCTTACTCCTCTTCCCTTATCCTGGCTTCCTTCCTTCTCTCTCTCTCTCTTCCTCCTTTCTATCTCTGCTCCCTCTCTCCTTCCTTCCTTAAGCATTTGTTGACTCCTAATGTGGGTCAGGACCTAGACTTGGAACTGAGGACTAGAAGATACATGGGACATGGCTACTTCTCTGAAAGAACCCTGCAAGGGACCAGATGTATTCAGAGCTAAAAGTAGATGCAATATGGAGGTATCACAGAAGAAGGGGGAAACCTGAACCTTGAAGGGTAAGTAGCATCACCAGGCAGAGATAATGGATGGGAAAGGCACTCTAGACAGAAGGACCGGAGAGAGCAAATGCTGTAGGAGACATGCAAGCATAGAGTATCAGTGGGGTGGAATGGGAAGAAGTCTTGGTATCTGGGAAAGAAAGAGAGTAGATGAGGCTGGGTGCACATCAGGGAAGGCCTTGGAGGTTGTGCTAAGAAATTTGGAAGGTGATGGGAGTCATTGAAGAGCTTCGAATGGGGAATCAACGGGATTATGTGTTTATAAGAAGGGTCATTTGGGGGCCACGATGTCATGGTTGGTCAGGATGAGGCTACTTAGAATGAGGTTGTTGTCATAGTCCAGACCAGAGATAGTAAAGTAAGACCAGAGGTGATGGAGGTGGCTACTGAGATTGAGGAGGCAGAATTGATAGGAGTTGGCAGCAAAGGTGCATGCAGGGTGATGTGTAGGGAGAAGCAGGAGAGTAAATGAAGTGGTTCTGCCTTTTCTTTCCTTCCCGAATGTGTCCTAATCATCCATTCTTCTCAGAGGACATATTTAAATTTATATGTTCTCTCTCTTTCTGAAGCTACTTTGTCAAGAATGGTTCTTCTTCCTGATTTTAATGGATAGTCCCTGGTTTCTGGTGTCTGCTCCCTTTATAGAAAAGGTCATGGTGAGAAATAGCCTTATGTGTATCTGGGGATTTTCCATCCTGGCAACTGAGTAAGTAGCTAGGCCTATCAGAGTGTTTCTCTGGGATCTTGAAATTGCAACAAAGAACATGGCTGGTAGTGTTTTGATAGGAGATGGAAACTGGGTGGCTGTTGGCTGATGATTGCAGTGGCTGCTTTATGAGAATCAGAACAGGCTAGGTTTTAGTGACACTACTGAAGCAGATGTTTAGAGAGAAACACAAAGCAGGCAGTGTCTCTCACCTCTGAGTCCCACAGCATCCAGACCTGATTCTACCTTATCATAAGGCCAGGATGTGATTCCAGCCTTGTGTTCCCTGCTGCTAACTAGCTCTGGCTGATGTCACTGACCGCAAAAGAAGTTTAGCACATTTGTCCACAGATACTGTTACAAAACCCACACATCAATGACTCTGTCTTCTAGAAGTACCTTTATGTTTGTGCAGTTTACTCTGTAGGTACTTCCTCTTTTTGCATATTACTCTTGTTTGTTTTTTAAGTAAACTTTCATTTTCAGGCCAGGTGCAGAGGCTGACACCTATAATCCCAGCACTGTGGGAGGCTGGGTTAGGTGGATTGCTTGAGCTCAAGAGTTTGAGACCAGCCTGAGCAAGAGTGAGACTCTGTCTCTACTAAAAATAGAAAAACTGGCCAGGCATAGTGATACATGCCTATAGTCCTGTCTATTCAAGAGGCTGAGGCAAGAGGATTGCTTGAACCTAGGAGTCTGAGGTTGCTCTGAGCTATGATGATGCCATGACTCTATACCCAGGGCGACAGAGTGAGACCTGGTCTCAAAACTAAACAAACCAACAAAAAATACCAAACTTGTTTTTCAGAGATAGGGGTCTCACTATGCTCAGGTTGGACTTAAACTCCTAGGTTCAAGCAATCCACCTCAACCTCCTGGGTACTTGTAACTAAGGGTGTATGCCACAATGTCGGGTTAAAGTTAATGTTGAAATTGAAGTGTAATGTACATTTGGCCAATGTTCATTTTCAAAACACATTTACTGAAATTTACCAAACATTTCCTGAAAAATGTCCCAGTGCTGGTAGGTCATGGGCAAGTAATGCTGAGTAAGATCTAGTCTGTATTGTCCAGGATTCACAACCTATTGGGCAGGGGGGAATTGGGGGGTGAGGTGGTGGAGGTGGGGTAGTAGATGGGTGTGGAGAAAGACATGCAAACAGTTTGAGTTTCACTTGAAAAATTCTAAAGTGGAAGTGTTTACTCACCAAATATTTATTTAGTGCCCACCAGGTGCCAGGCACTGTGAAAAGTGCCAGGAAGTTGGTCCCACTGAACCTAAGTGCTAATGGGAATATACAAAAACAGATGTGGCCAAATCGCAAAGGGTGAATTCATTTTACTTTGAGGGATCAAGAATGGAGAAGGTAGCTTTCAAGCTGTTCTTAAAAGGAGAAGTAGAATTTCAAATGCTGGAGAAGGTAGAAAAGGGGCATTTTAAGCTCAGAAATCAGCATGCGCTGAGGTGTGGGGGAGTGGTGGTTGAAGGGTGTGCTCGGGGAGCTGGAAGAAGACTCCTATCGCTAGAGGTGGATTATGAGTTTGGAACATGGCAGGAAATGACAGTGGAAGGGCTTCTGAGCACAGATTTCAGAAAGTCTTGAATGTCATGTGTGACAGAGATATTTACTGTTCACCAAATATTCATCTATTTTCCACATTTCCCAGTCCAGAGGGAACCACATGACTCATTTCACCGATGGGCTGTAAGTAGTAGTCACATATGTCAGCTCAGGGCTAAAGTGTATGAGTGACTGTGAATTCTCCCTTAGCGTTCCCTCTCCCTGTAGTGACTAAGAAGGCCACATGTTCCAAGTGCAGCTCCAAGATGGTGACCCTCCATCAGTTTGGGATCCATGAGTGATTGTGTTGATGGGGCAAATGCATTGGATATGTGCCATGAGCAAGAAATAAACTTGTGTTGTATTAAGACACTAGGATTGGGAGGACTAATTTGTAAAAGGCAAAAGATTTATGATGTGAAGAGAAACCAGAGTATGGGGATTCATTTGTTACTACAGTATGACTTGCCTATCCTGATGGATACACCAGGGTAAGAAATTTGGAATTTACCTTGGAGGTAGAGGGTAGCTTGTCTTCATCAGTTTGGACTCTTATAAGAAAGTACAGTACACATGAAACTTACTAAATGCAGAATACAAATGTCTCCATACAATAACTAAGAAAATGCCATGAAGGCTATGTTAAACAGTTTGATGAAAATATTTCAGATTGTATATGAAGCCATCACATTGTACCCACGATTGCACTAATGTGCACAACTATGATTTAATTTAAAAAAAAAGTACAGTAGACTGGGTAGCTTATAACCAACAGAAATGTATATATCATAGATCTGGATGCTGAAAGTCTGAGATCAGGGCACCAGCATGACTGGGCTCTAGGGAGAGCTTTTTTGGGGGTTGCAGATTGACAAATTCTCATTGGGCCCTCACATTGTGAAAATAGAGCCAGCTAGTTCCTGGCTTCTTCTTAAAAGAGCACTAATCCCGTGGATGAGGTGCTGCCCTCAGGACTAAATTCCCTCACAGAGACCTCACTTCCAATACCATCATCATCACACTGAGGTTAGGATTTCAGCATATGAATTTTGGGGTGACACAAACATTTAGCCCTTTGCATACCCTTCACAGGTTTTAAGCAGGCAACACTGTCAGATTGCCATACAGCTCCTACTCAGATTGTTCCATTCACTTGTAACAGTGGTGTCATAAACCATTGTCCTATCTCTCAAGGGTTTGCGTTTGTTCAGTTCACCTTCCACTTTTCTTGTTATCCTTCCCCTCTTCTCACCAAGTGCAGATGCCCTGAGCTTTCCTATCACCACTCACTCTGCTGGGGTCAAGGCCCTACTTCCCTGCTTTGGGGCTGTAGGGTTTGTCCTTGAGCATTCTGTAGGGATCTGCCCTCTTGGGTAGTGGACAGGTCCATGTCAAAGTTGTATGATACAAATGGGTATCTGTCCCACTTGGCAGCATCTGGGGAGGTGTCAGTTGCTAGTACAGTGACACATTCTCCAGCTGCCCACAGTGGAACATTGTGCACAGATGAGTTTGGTGCAGGCACTGGAGGTTCTCTCTCTGGTCATGGCTGAGAGATCTGTGACAATGACTCAGGTCTCATTTTGCTTGTTGGTGCTCAAGGATGTCTCTCAATGCCCCTCTTTGCTAGTTCCACTCATGGGTCTCAAGTGCACTTAAAGTCCTCCTCTTTTTGGTGAATGGCCCCAGACCAGCTCCCACGCTGTCAGGGCACTCGGGTAAGCCCCCTTCACTTTCTTCTCCTCCCTCTGTTATCTCGGATCTCCTTCTAGTTTTGAGTAAAACCCTTCTTTCTCCTACTGTGGCTTCCTCAATTGTACTTCCTTCTTTTCTCCCCGCTGTTTTCCAGTTCTTTAACAGAAAACTTGATGACCTACTAAATCTGGAGTCTGAAAATCAAAATTATGAAAATAAATCAAAAAAGGAAGAAGAGAAGACAAATTCCTTTTCTGTAAAGGGTGCTTAGCTTTCAAACTGTATAATATATGGGAGCAGAGGTGGCAGGTGAGCAAGGGAAGGGAGGCGACTGCAAAAATGCTCAGCTTTGGCACTAAAACAGTTTCAGCCTTCAGACCTGCCATGTGTTCAGCAGTAAAGGCTCCTGTAAAACAAGATCATGGGGAGCCCTCTGAGCTCTGGGTTCCATTCTTTTTTTTTTGAGACAGAGCCTCAAGCTGTCACCCTGGACAGAGTGATGTGGCATCACAGCTCACAGCAACCTCCAATTCCTGGGCTCAAGCGAGTCTCTTGCCTCTGCCTCCCAAGTAGCTAGGACCGCCTCCCAAGTAGCTAGAACTATAGGCGCCCACCACAACGCCCGGCCGTTTTATGATTGCAGCCGACATTGTTTGGCAGGCCTAGGCTGGATTTGAACCCACCAGCTCAGGTGTATGTGGCTGGCGCCTTAGCCTGTTGAGCCACAGGCGCCAAGCCAGAATTGGAGGTTTCTATGAGCTATGACACCACTCTACCCAGCTTGAAACTCTGTCTTGAGGGGGAAAAAAAAAAGAAAAACAAAAGTAAATAAGATAAAATTCTTTAGCATAAGAAAAATATAAAAAGACAAAGTGGAGGCTGTTGTTACTTCTAAGTAACGTTGATTTGTTTATTCATTATACCATTTTCCACATTGTATGTTTGTAATTGCCATAATAAAGAAAAAACATGCTTTTCAATAAAAAGGAATGAGAATTATGGGCTGTATGATATGATAATAATCTTGCTGAAATGCATATGCATGCTGTAGTTATCATTTTCCTTCCTATCTGCCTTTTCTACATCTTACAGGAAAATATTCAAATATTAGGAAATACATGATTGGTTCTATTACCCTGAAAATAATATTTTTTACAAATTGATTTTCCTTTTTTTTTTTTGAGACAGAGCCTCAAACTGTCACCCTGGGTAGAGTGCTGCCTCCGCCTCCCAAGTAGCTGGGACTACAGGCGCCTGCCACAACGCCCGGCCATTTTTTGGTTGTAGCTGTCATTGTTATTTGGCAGCCCAGGCTGGGTTCGAAACTGCCAGCTCAGGTGTCCGTAGCTGGCGCCTTAGCCGCTTGAGTCATAGGCACCAAGCCTCTCTTTTTTTTTGAGACAGACTCTCACTCAGTTGCTCTAGGATTGAGTGCAGTGGTGTCATAGCTCACAACAACCTCAAAACTGTTGAGCTAAAGTGATTCTCTTGCCTCAGCTTCCCAAGTAGCTGGAAGAACAGGCTCCTGCCACAATGCCCAGCTATTTTTTAGAGACAGGTTCTCTTGTTCAGGTTGGTCTCGAACTCTTGAGCTCTGCAATCTACCTGCCTTGGCCTCCCAGAGTGCTGGGATTACATGTGTGAGCCACCTTGCCCAGCCCCCTTCAAATTAATTTTGGAGGATTTATATTCTTTCCAACACTTTTAAACTTATTTTTCTTTTCTTTTCTTTTTTTGCAGTTTTTGGACGGGGCTGGGTTTGAACCCACCATCTCCTGCATATGGGGCTGGCCCCCTACTCCTTTGAGCCACAGGTTAAGCCCATGAACTTATTTCTTTTTTTTTTTTTTTTTTTTTTTCATGAACTTATTTCTTAAAATTTGTATTCACACAGCTATAAAGCATGGAATGCTATATCGTACAGATGTATGGCATGGTTTCTTTTTCCTTTCTTTTCTTTATTTTCATTCTTTAGTTATTTGGCACTTTAAGAGACAAATTTGCTCACACTGAAGTTTAGTGGTCTGATCGTAGCTCCATATAACCTGGAATTCCTGGGTTCAAGTAATCCTCCTGCCTCAGCTTCCCAGGTAGCTGGGAGTATGGGCTCACACAACCATGCCCAGTAATTTTTCTATTTTTTGTAGAGATGATTTCCTAAGTTGGTCTCAAACTCCTGTCCTCAAGTGATACTCCCACTTTGGCCTCCCAAAGTACTGGGATTTACAGGTGTGAGCCACTGTAAATGGGCCCAGTCAATTTGGTATATTTTTAACCATTAAATAAATACCCTTAAAATGGCAACCAAAGTTTTAGATGATAAAGCTTGTCTAAAAATAGGCTTGGCGCCTGTGGCTCAATGGGCTAAGGTGCCAGCCACATACACCTGAGCTGGTGAGTTTGAATCCTGCCCAGGGCCGCCAAACAACAATGACGGCTGCAACCAAAAAAAAAAAAAAATAGCTGGCCGTTGTGGCAGGCACCTATAGTCCCAGCTACTTGGGAGGTGGAGGCAGGAGACTCGCTTGAGCCCAGAAATTGGAGGTTGCTGTGAGCTGTAATGCCATGGCACTCTATCTAGGGTGATAGCTTGAGGTTCTGTCTCAAAAAAAAAATTAAAAAATAAAAATAAAATAAAAATGTAAATCTGGTTTCTAAGAATCTCTCACCTTGTCTCCTCTATGAGAGATATCCACTTCTCTCTTTGAAAGTATTCTAACTTGGCTCAGCACCCATAGCACAGTGGTTATGGTGCCAGCCACATATACCAAAGGTGGCAGGTTCAACCCCAGGCCAGGCCAGCTAACCAACAATGACAACTGTAACAAAAAATGGCTGGGCATTGTGGTGGGCACCTTTGGCCCCAGCTGCTTGGAAGGCTGAGGCAAGAGAAATCGCTTGGAAAGTGTTCAGGAATCTGGACTCCGTGGGGGAGAGACCTCCAAACCTCTGGGTGAGAGTGGAGGGGAGTGCCGGGAGTTCCAACTTGCAGGCATTACAGCTGAAGTTCTGGTGGTGAACTCATTCAATGAACTGCAGAGAAGAGCCACAGAAGCAAAAGGGAAGATTGTTGTTTATAACCAACCTTACATCAGCTATGCAACATCAGTGAAATACCGGGTCCATGGGGCAGTAGAAGCTGCCAAGGTGGGGGCTTTGGCGTCCCTCATTCGATCAGTGGCTTCCTTCTCCATCTACAGTCCTCACACAGGTAATTAGAAATACCAGGATGGTGTGACCAGGATCCCAACAGCCTGTATTACAGTGGAAGATGCAGAAATGATGTCAAGAATGGCTTCTCATGGGACCACAATTGTCATTAACCTGAAGATGGGGGCAATGAACTATCCTGATAGTG
>CAUYON010147123.1:0-20668 GCA_963573935.1 Arctocebus calabarensis
GTAAGGAGTGTGTCCCTAGGCAAGATAAAAGGAGTAAAGCACAAAGATTTCTACCACCAAGTGTCACAGATATTGTCTTCTTTCTTTTTATGAAAAACGTTCAGAAATTCATAAAAACCAAACTTTGGAAAACAATCACCCATTGTTATATAAAGAAATCACAAACAGAAATACTGCATCTGTTTGACAAGGGCAATTAGGAAAAAATAACAATTGATAATTCAAATTAGATGGGAAGTTGGTATTTGGAAAAATGAGACAGGAACTCAAAATTTAGGATTCAATGTAAGACCTAGAAGAGTTAGGCTGAGGAAACAGAGTGGTAGATGTAGGCTCAGCTTGCTGTACTTCAGGAAAATATGGGGAGAAATGTAATCCCCTGCACAGTGTTAAAATATATAGGAGGCAATTAGGCTGACAGGGATGGAGAGCACTGCATTCCTATGTAAGAAAACCAAACTTCAATTTAAACTTATTCTTATTGTTGCAGCAAAAGAAAGTATGTTAGAGAGAAAGAACCACCAAAACCTCTGTGTTTAAAGGTGGAAGGGCTTCATTTCAGCTGGCACAGTCACAATGGACTGGTTGCAAAATGGCCAAGCATCCCGACCATTTCTGTCTTTTCTTGCGTGCCCTTCTCATTGCTCAGTTTTCCTGGGCTTTTAAAGAAGCAAAAGCATTAGCTTCAAGGTCCCATGAAGTAACTTTATACACTGTCTTAAGAGTTGAGTCATTAAGGGGAGGATTTTGTAGATGTGATTTTGGGGCTTCTGTGAGGATTTTTTTTTTTTAATGAGACAGTGTCTCATTTGGTCACCATTGGTTGAAGGCTGTGGCATCTTATCTCACAGGTATCTTATCTGGAATTCTTGAGTTCAAGTAATTCTCTTGCCTTAGCCTCCCAAGTAGCTGGGACTAGAGGCACCCTTACAATGAAAGGACCAATGTGACGCCATTTTGTTAACAGACTCCATTTTACAGGTCGCTGTGTAATTTGCTGTGTAATGCTAGTTTTGCAAATTTTGGTTCCTTGCTCCAGTTCCCCCTGACTACCCCCACTGGTTGAACAATACCAGCCCCTTCCTGCTTAGCAACCACCGACCCATTCCTGGTACCTCCAAGGTATCCAATCAACAAGTGACAAGACACCTGGACTCATCCTTACTCCACCCTTGCCTTATCCCACTCCCCTTATCCCATTCCCCACCTCCCAACTTCCTTTCGGTATGCTATAAGAATAACTCAGCCCCACCTCTCAGGGCGTTCAGATCGATCCGCCATTTTGACGGAGCTGAAGGCCCAAGCCTAGGCTTATAATAAACTTCACCCTTTGTTTTTGCATTGGGGCACCTGGTGTGAGTTTCTTCTCGGGAGGGACTCTGAAATTCAGGCACAACAACAACACTAGGCTACTTTTTAGAGACAGGGTCTCATCAGGTTAATCTCAAACTCATGAGCTCAGGCAATCCACCTGCCTCGGCTTCTGAAGTACTGTGATTACATGTGTGAACCACTTCACTGGGCAAAGCCTTTTATTATTTTAGACTTTATTTTTTCTGGGTATCCTCTTCATTATAAACTACTAATTATAAGAGGTTTGTCTTTACAGTTAAATAATAAAAAAAATACAGTGGAGGAGGAAAGGGAATTGATGTGCACTCAACTAAGGGGCACATTGTAGGGGTTTATGGCACACCTTCTAGGTGAGGGGCACATCTACAGTAGGGGCTTGACCACACAAACACAAACAATGGAACCTAACCATTTGTATCCTCATATTAAAGGAGGTTTAAGCTCAGTGTCTGTAGCTCCAGCAGCTAGGGCACCAGCCACAAACACTGGAGCTGGCAGAATCGAATCTAGCCCAGACAACAATGCAAACAACAATGGCAACTATAACCGGAAAAAAAACCTAGCCAGGCATTGTAGCAGGCGCCTGTAGCCCCTGCTACTTGGGAGGCTGAGGGAAGAGAATTGCTTAAGTCCAAGAGGTTACTGTGAGCTGTGATGCCAAAGCACTCTACCCAGGGCGACAGCATGAGACTCTGTCTCAAAATAAAAAAAAAGAAAACCAAACTTCAACTTAAACTTATTGCAGAAAAAGAAGGCATGATAGAGAGAAAGAGCCGCACAAACCTCCATGTTTTAAGGAGGAAGGGCTTCATTTCAGCTGGAAGAGGTACAGTAAAGTCCCAGAATTGCCAAACTGTCTCTGTCTTTTCCTTGTCCTTGGGTGCCCTTCTCATTGGTCAGTTTCCCTAGGCTTTTAGAGAAGCGAAAGCAAGCATTAGTTTTAAGGTCCCACAAAGTAAGTTTCTACATTTTCTTAAGAGCTGAGTCACTAGGGGGAGGACTTTGTAGATGTGACCCTGGGACTTCTGTGAGAAACCTTTTTTTTTTTTTTTTTGCTTTGAGAAAGTGTCTCACGTGGTCACCATTGGTCCAGTGCTGTAGCATCTTATCTCACAGCAACCTTAAACTCTTGGTTTCAATTGATTCGCTTGCCTCAGCCTACCAGGTAGTTGGGACAACAGGCGCCTGCCGCAATGCCCAGCTATTTTTTAGAGACGGAGTCTCGCTCTTGCTCAGGTTGGTCTCGAACACATGAGCTCAGGCAATACACCTGCCTTGGTCTCCCAAGTACTGGATTTCATGCATGAACCACCATACTGGGCAAAGCCTTTTTTAAAAGCTTTTATTTGTTCTGGGTATCCTCTTCATTATAAACTACTAATTGTAAGAGGTTGGTCTTTACAGTTAAATAATAACAAAATTAGAGGGGAGGGAGTTCTGAAAAAGAGTCTCTAAGCTTCTGTACCCCAACCTGAAGTAAGAAGTTTAGGTATAGAATCCCTCAAGGGATTGATGTGCGCTCAGCTAAGGGACACAATGTATGGGGACATCTACAACAGGGACTCCACCATACAAACACAAATAATGGAACCTTATCATTTGTATCCTCATATTAAAGGAGGTTTATTCTGAGCCAAATTTGAGGACCAAGAATGGGAGCCACACTCAATAAACCTAAGGCAAATGGACTGGAGGTGGTGGGGTTACAGTTTGGTTTTACAAATTTTAGGGAAAGGAGGATTAAAGGTGAGGTCATGAATCAATACTTGAAAAATGTTACTTGGGTTCACCACCAAACGGTGAAAGATCCTGAAGGGGGAACTTACAGCTGTAGCTGAGTTTAAAGATACTAAAAGCTGACAATTGACTGAAACAGATAGGCTCTGTCTAAAAGACTAGGAGTCAGAGTTAAGGAATGCCTCATATAGAGGGTAAGTTATCCCTGTATCTGAGGTATTCCTAACCCTGACTCCTAATCTTTTAGACAGGACAAAAAGCCTGACAAAGTTAATTGGTTTGTTATATACACTGAGGACATGTAGTACTGCATAGCCGTAGGCCTGTTAATGAGTCACAAAGGACTGCAAGGAGGGGGCATGATGACTCAAATCTTTTCTCCTGCCTCCTGGCTAGCAACTCAGTTTTAGGTATCCTCTTTGCCAAGAGGGGGTCCAAACAGTCACTGACCAGAGAGCCTTAAGATTTTACTTTAGTTAACCATAAAAAGTAAAACAGCTGAATGAATATTTCCATTCTTACAATACTTTTTTCTTTTTTTGAGAAAGAGTCTCACTCTGTTGCCCCAGGGTGGAGTGCTGAGCACCCTAGCTCACAGCAACCTCAAACTGTTGGGGCAACCAAAACCTCAACTGAGATTTTTTTACTTCAGTCTCCTAAGCAGTTGTGACTACAATGTCTACCATAAGGCCCAAATCCTATTTTTATCCTTAGAGGAGATGGGTTGTCACTCTTTCTCAGGATTGTCTAGATATACTGAGCTCAAGGAATCAACCTGCCTAAGAGTACAGGATAGTAGGAGTGATTCAATATATTAAACCATCATTATCAATTCTCAAAATATATTTTAAGTCATAGTTTTTCAATAAGATTTTCAAAAATTTCTCAGCCTAAGCCAGGCACTGTGGCTCACCCCTATAATCCTAGCACTTTAGGAGGTCAAAGTGGGTGGTTCCCTTGAGTTTAGGAGTTCAAGACCGAGTCTTGCTCAGACAGAGCAAGACCGAGTTTCAGAAAAACTAGCCAGGCACTGTAGCCCATGCCTCTAGTCCCAGCTACTCTGAAGGTTGAGGCAAGAGGATGGCTCAAGACCAAAAGTTTGAAGTTGCTGTGAACTATTATGCCAGGATACTATATCCATGGAAAGAGTACAACTCTGACTCAAAAACAAACAAACAAACAAACAACAACAACAACAAAACACCCAAAACCTCTTAGCCCGCTTCCTTTCTCTGGCCAATGAATGGCACCACCACCCCCTGTGCATTTCTGATTGGGCAAACCAACCAAACAAACCAAAAAGAAATTTAAATTCTTTCTTTTTACATTTCCTTCACTCCTTTATTTTAGGCGTTTCCAATTCTCTGACCTAATTATTCATGCTGCATTGTTCCACCTGGGCCATTTAGGCTTACTGTAACAAATTCTAAAGGACAGAGATTAGGCCAACCTCCCACTGGGGTACAGAAACTTAAAGATTCTTTTTCAGAAAAGAAGAGATGGGGATATAGACCATTCTCATGAAGGCCAAAAGTGATTAGAAAATGAATGCACTGGGGGAAATAAACTATCTTGAAAATGATTCTTTTGGGAATCTGAATAATCTGCAGATGTCCTCAAACTTTTTAAACAGGGGGCCAATTCACTGTCCCTCAGATGGTTGGAGGGCCGGACTATAAAAAAAAAAAAAAAAACTATGAACAAATTCCTATGCACACTGCACATATCTTATTTCGAAGTAAAAAACAAAACGGGAACAAATACAATTCACACCGAAGCATGTGGCCCACGGGCTGTAGTTTGAGGACCCCTGATCTTGAGAAACAGAAACTGTGTTGAGGAACAAAATCATTCTCCAAGAATGGCTAGATTTTCCAACTGCACTAGGTAAGAAAGTAACAGGAAAGCAATAGAAGGCAACTGGTTTTAGTTTATTAAGAAGCTTTGGTTGTTGCATAAGGACATATTAGAGAGTCCATCCCTACTCTTGTGAGTGAAGAAAGCAATACTAAGTTATAAAGACCTTGATATTCAGGCTTATTTCTGAATATCATTTTTAAAAGCACTTAGCATACTTAAGCTACAATTTTCATGAGAATAATTTGCTGAGCACCAACATCAAGTTAGTAAGGAACAAAATTTAGGCTTAAGCAATCACAAACTGCTAATTCTGAAAGGGGGGCACTTGACCAGCATAAAGAGAGAGAGAGAGAGAGAGAGAGAGAGAAAACACATGTGGGGAGAGAGAGAAAAGAGAGAGAGTAAAAGACAAGGGCACCTTATATAGGTTTGGTTAGGGGAGGTGACGGGATGGTAGAATAGCCAATAAGGAATTACTGCTCTGGCGCCAAGAGCTGTTGGGAGTGGGCCATAAGTTTAAAATGTTCAGTGGGTAATTGGGATAGGGAGATGAAGTTTTGCAATTATCTAACATTCCTCCCTTCTTGATATCCCAAGAGTTGGCCTTGGGATAGGGGATGTCGAGTTCTCTCTTCTGTAACTTCTTCCTGCTGAGAGGAGTTTGTAGTTTTTAATTGGCCAACTAGAGGGTGATTATGATTTTTCGTTGGGAGGATGTAAGTTTTTGTTTTCAGACTGTCTTTTTGGCAGTGGTTGTTTAGAAGTGGTGTTCAGGAAAGTCTTATGGCCTGCAGTAGAGTGTAGTTTGTTCACAAATAATGTTTTTTTCTTTTTGTTATAGGTTGGAGCACCAATTGAGTAGTTACCAACTTGAGTTTGAATAAAATGAGTTATGCATGGAGTGAAAGCCATTAGTCCAAGGATGACAATTATAGGTGTGAGGAAAGGTAGAAGTGTAACTCAGAGTGGGTTTTGAAGACTAATGATTCACATTGTTTCTTGGAGGGATTGAATTTTGTTAGTGATGATTTTAGATTCATTAACAAAGAAAAAACATCAACTTAAAAGGAGAGAGGTTGGAGGGGTTTTTTTGGTAAGGAATGTATGCGTAGATGTACCAGGGTTAGAAGTGATTTAATGTAAGTGAAGTTTGAGTGAAAGTTTGGTTAAAGTAGATTTTTACGGATTCGTTAGACTTTCTGACGTTTTTTGAAGATTGAGGATGGCAAGGAATATGGAAGTGTCATGGGATACTTAAGGTTTTGGTTAAAGTTTGAGAAATGGTGGAGGGGAATTTAGGTTCATTGTTGGACTGTAAAGAACAGGGGATTCCAAAGTGGGAAACAATGTCTTTGAATAAAGGCAATAGTGGTAGCTCTTTTGTTTGCAGTAGGAAAGGCTTTAATTTAATTTGAGAGGGTATTTGTTAATATTAAGAGGTATTTATAACATTTGATCTTGGGCATGTGTGTGAAATCAAGTTGTTAGTTTGTTTTAGGAAAAAGATTTTTTTTGGCCTGGTAAGTTGGAAAGTGTGGGAGGCAAGACTTTGTGAGTTGGAGTGTTGGTAGATTTTATAGGATTATGTAAGTTGATTTAGAAATTCTGAATGTATTTGTGAGAGAGGAAAGAAAGTTTTGAGGAACTGTAGTAAAGTCTGAGAGTTGGGGTGAAATAACTTGTGGAGATAGATGAGGAGGTCACGAGTGGGAAGTTGATTTGTTTCATTTACTACAGTAACAAAGGAGTAGAAAAAAGTAAGGGGTAAGAGAAGGTGTCAGGAGATGAGTTTTGGAGAGCAGCCATAAGTGCTGCATGGTCTTTCTTGTATGTTGGAGAGGTAAGGGAGATGAGTGTTTAGTGTTTGAAGGCAATTGCGAGTGGGTGACAAGTCAGAGGGAGTAGGTAAGAGGGATGTAGGATTTAGTGTGGGATATGTGTTAAAAGATAATGATGGGTTAGATAAGAGAGAAGTTTGAAGATTAAGAATACGGCATGGTGGTAGGGTTTGAAGATTTTTTTTTTTTTTTGTAGAGACAGAGTCTCCCTCTATCGCCCTCAGTAGAGTGCTGTGGAGTCACAGCTCACAGCAACCTCCAATTCCTGGGCTTAGGTGATTCTCTTGCCTCAGCCTCCCAGTAGCTGGGACTACAGGCGCCTGCCAGAGCCCCCGGCTAATTTTTGATGCAGTTCGGCTGGGGCCGGGTTTGAACCTGCAGCCCTCAGTATATGGGGTTGGCGCCCTACTCGCTGAGCCACAGGCGCCGCCCGGGTTTGAAGATTTTTGTAGGTTAAAAGATCAGATAGAGAATGAGAGGATAGGATAGTAGTAGAGGAACTGAAAGTGAGTTTATTTGATTCTTATATTAGAGTAACTGTGGCTGCTAATGCCTTGACATAAAGGTCCTAACTTTGAACAGTGTGATCTAATTGTTTTAAGAGATAGGCAATTGGAGCAAAAGTGAGGCCTAGCTGATGTTTAAGCATGCTGAGAGTAAATTCATGGTTTTTGTGGCATATAGGAGGAAGTGGCGAGAAAGATTAGAAAGATAGAGGATTGGAGCTTCTAATAAAGAATGCTATAGAGATTTAAAAGAAGTGGAAATGGAGGTTAGGAGAGGTTTATGAGAGTCACCACAAGTAGTATTATATAAAGGAGAAGTTAGGAGAGAAAAGTTGAGAATTCATGCTCTGAGTTATTTAGCTAATCTTAAAAGGAGAGGAGTTCTTGTTTTGTGGTGGGAAGGGGAAAATTGCAAAGAAGGCTTTTTTTATCTGTGGTAATAGCTTTGAAGTCTGGAAATAAAAGGATATTAAGGTGACTTTTTGTTGGAATAATTGAATTTTTGAGGGAGAGACTTAATATTTCCTATCTGTGAGGAAGTAAAGGAGGGAACAGGTGTTTGGTTTAGAGTTATGTAAGGTGGGACTGTAGAGTAGGAGGTCATCGACATACTGAACTAAGGTTGAAGGAGAGGGATCATAGGACTGGAGGTCTCGTAGTAATGTTTGACCAAATAAATGAGGGCTGTCACAGAATCCTTGGGGGAGTACAGTTTAAGTAATTTGGAAAGAAGTTTGAGAGGTAGGGTCAGTCCATGTGAAGGTAAATAGGTTTTGGCAATCAGGGTGTAGTTCAACCAGAATTGGAGAGTAGGAGGTAATTGAGGGGGTTTTAGTATCCCAAACTTTAGGATTTACTTGTGCTGGTGGAATAGGCCAGGATGATGGGTCTTTGATGGCTTGGGAAAGGTTGAGGCAGAGTGAGGCAGAAGGAGATGGGTCAGCATCTAATAAGTTAAAATTAAAAGTGAGGGTGGTACCCAATTTGGAAAGTATGTCACATCCCAGAAGGAGAACTGGATAGGAAGGCAATATTAAAAGGAATGTATAAATGAGAAATTGCCAATTATGTAGTGTAAGAAAAAGAGTTTGACATGGACAGTGGGAAAAACCTTTTACTCTGACAACAGAGGTGAGTGACAGGGAGTAAGGACTACTGCCCTTTTTGACAGCTGAAAAATTAGCTCCTGTGTCTAATAGGGAGGCAATCCTCCTACCTGCCACCATCAGGGTTACTCTTTGCTCTGCAGAGGTGATCTTCATCGGGTGAGAGACGCCAAGGTCTTGTCAGTCTTCAGAAGAGGCAAATTTCAACAAGTTTTCTGTAGGTGCCATGGTTGGCTGGCCCCATGGCCTCTTTGGGCCAAGGGGCAGTCAGCTTTCCAATGGCCCTTTCTTTTGTAGAGAAGGCATCGCCCTGGTGAGGGCTTAGGATTTGGGTAACATTGTACCTAGTGGTCTTCTTTACTGCATTTGCAGCATGGTTCAGGTGTTTTACTCCTGATGACTTAGGCAGGTTAGGAATGATGGCCTTAGTGACATTGTAATGCTTATCTTAAAGGCTGTGTTTAAGATCACCGCCTGGGGTGTCAGGGGTCCGTGCTCCAAGCGCTTTAGCTTAAATTCGATGTCAGGGTAACTTTAGTTAAAGAGATAAGTTATGAGAAAGTTTTTCCCACTTACTATTTTAGGATTTTAATTAGTATACTTAACAAAAGCCTCAGTAAGGCGTTGGAGGAAAGTTAAAGGATTTTTAGACTTTTTTGTATTACTTTCCTTTAATTTTTCATAATTGATAGCCTTTTTGGCGGAAGCGCTAAGTCCACAAAGAATGCAGGTAATAAAAATGTCTTTATTTCTCTTCCTGCATTATTATTATAATTTTAATTTAGCTGGGAGTTAGGGACTACAGTGTTACCTGTAGGATGTTTATTGTTTGACATGAAATTGATGTGCCGCCTCTTTCGCCCTCTCCCATACTTGTTTGCACCTGTTGGGGTATTAGTTAGAACAATAAAAACATTATGTTAGGTAAGTTGATAGGATATAGTAATAAATTGAAACTTTTGAAAAAAATGAAAAGGATTAGAAGTAAAGGAACTTAGTCTAACTTTAAGGTATGTGAATTTAGCTATGGGAAAGGAATAAACAGAAATTACATCATTGATTTTAGTTACTTCGTACTTTGCAGAGCGGGGCTAGGAAGTGAGAAAGAGTTGAAGGTTTTTTAATTTTGGAAACTGATGGGAATGGGACTGGGTAAGAAGACTGGAGGGAAGTAAAGGATAAGTAGTGGATGTTACTTTAGAATTATATGGAGGAGCTGGAGGAAGAAGGGGGGGTAAAGAGGTCCAGAAGTGTTTCTTGGAGCAGCCAGAGGTAAACTGAGAGACAACAGGAAGAACTCTGAGGGTCAGTTGGAGGGAAGGGGTTAGGAGATGAGTTAGATTGGTTGCTGGAGAAGTAGGAGGGACAGAGGGGGGAGGAATTGTGTGGTTGAGGGAGGAGTCGCATATGGTGGGGTGGTTTGAATAGGTTTTGTTTTAGGGAGATAGAGAAAAGAGTTCTTTGTTACAAGGATTTTGGAATTACCCAAACATAAATTATGCTTGGTTTTAAGATAGAAGAAGCTCCGACTGTAGGGGACCTCACTCCATTTGCCAAGGCACTTACAATAGTTATATAAGGTTTGAATTAAAGAAAAATTAAGTGAATTATGGCTTGGCTAGATACTTTGGTTATCTAGCTTATAAAGTGGTCAAACCTGGGTAGAGAACTTAATTAATTATTTTGGTTTTTAATCCTAATTTTACCAGGTGATGTAATAAGTACCCTACGGGGGAGTTAGGTGGGATAGAATAGCCTGCACCTATGGCGATTTGTCACGGAAATAAAGCATGAGGGAAATGGACCAGGACAAAGAAAGGAGGTCTCCCCTGCTTGGCTGTGGCTGTGAAAATGAGGACACAGTTTAGGATAGCCCGTCACTATACCTAAAGCAGTGTCAGACCCTTGGGGCTGAGGAGAACTTGAGACCTGGCACCAGGAATTTTCGTGTGAGGCATGGAAGCACTGAGCTAGGCCACACAAGGTCAATGGGAATAGGGAACTCAAGCCTCAAGAAACGGGTGAATCACCAGGAATGTAATCAATCTAGCCGAAGATTAGCAAAAACTCACTCCCATAGGGGTACTTACCGAGTTCGGAGGAGGTGGTGCTGAGTGCTGGTTATGGCGCCTTGGCAGATTACTCAAGCCAATATGGTGGTGAGTGCCGAGAGTGTAAGAAGAAGATAGGGAGCTTGGGAGTGTTCCCTAATTAGATCCCACTTCTGACACCAGATGAAAGGGGGGCACTCAGCTGGCATAAACCTCACAGAATACCAAGGCTTGTATGATGTACAGAAGGTCTTTATTGGCAGGGGATGCTGCAGAGCGGCATTAAGGAGGAGAGAAGAGAGAGAAAGAGATAGAAACGGGGAAAGAGAGGTGAGGAAAGAAGGTAGAAAGGAGAGAGAGAGCGAGAGAGACCCACGAGACACATGGGGGGGATAGAGAAAAGATAGCGCAAAAGACAAGGGTACCTTATATAGGTTCGGTTAGGAGAGGTTACAGGATGGTAGAATAGCCAATAAGGAGTTAACTGCTCAGGCATGAAGAGCTGTTGGGGAGGGGCCATAAATTTGAAATGTCCAGTGGGTAATTGGGATAGGGAGATGAAGTTGTACAATTATCTAATAAATTCTCCTCTGGCTATGAATCAAAGAAAAATTCACCTGGACAATCCAAATAAGGTGAATAAATAACCGTCCCCCATCAGTTCTTGAATTTGGTTTGATTCCTGATGCACCTTGTAAAAGCTTTTCCTTTAATCACCATTCACCTCCAACCTGGAGCCTCCGTATTACAATTCATGGCTGAGGGCCCTGCTATTAATGAATTGCTGTTTGTTCAAAAAATTAAACTCTTTAACCTTTTAATGTTACCTCAGTTCATTTTAACAGAAGAATGGAGGGTCTGGGGACATCTTGGGCCACAACCCCTTCCTTCAGCTAGCCACATACACCCAGTTGTAATTATTCCCTGAACATCCTTCCATTGTCACCACATTGGAGGGTTCTGTTCCTGCAGGCAAACAGCTACTCAGAGATTGCTCTGGGATGTGGTCAAAGTAATCACTCGAGGAAGTACCAGGATGCCCATGGTCCCAGCTGTCTGCCCAACAGCAACCTTAGCCAAGAGGGTTCTGAGGGCCAAGGGGTGCCAGTGGTACACTACTGTTTCACAATTTCAAAGCCAATGTCACATGGCCCCTGGTCAGACTACACCCAATAATGTCTTCAACCAGACAGTTCCCACTCTCAGGACACCTCATCCAATATACCCACTATTTCCCTGTTTCCAGGGTGTCCCTCTGACTTCCCTAACACTCTCCCAGGACTTTCAGGTCACAAGGTGAGAAAAGCTGCATCAGAGGCACCTGGGTCCTCCTATAGATGGCACAGTGAAGAGACCACAGCTTGGTGCCCAGACCAAGATAAAAATCTTGCACCCATACTTTGAGACTTTCCTTTTTATTGAATAATTCTTAATGCAGCATCCCTGATTGAATAGGGCCTCAGGTCCCACCCCTCTGGCCCTGAGTGACAGGAGATACAATTAGAGGAGAAGTTGAATTTGAATGAGGCCAGAATGCCAACAGTTTCTGGGCTGGAGTTTATTGTTTTTTCATTTTTGTTTTGTTTTTTTCTTAGGACAAAGACCATAATATTATTTGGATATTCCAGGGCCACTTACTTAGCACAGAGTAGCTTTTTAACAAGTATCAACTGAATAAATGAAAATATATTTACTGAGTGTCTAGTTTGTGCTAGACTTGGGACCTATTATTAGGTTAGAGCTAGACCCTTCTTTCAAGGCATTTTCTTTCTTTTCTTTCCTTACTTCTCTCCCTCCTTCTTTCCTTTTTTTTTTTTTTTTTTCTTTTTGTGACAGAGTCTCACTTTATTGCCCTCAGTAGACTGCCATAATATCATAGCTCACAGCAACCTCAAACTATTGGGCTCAAGTGATTCTCTTGCCTCAGCCTCCTGAATAGGTAGGCGTATAGGGGCCTGTCACAAAGCCTGGCTCTTTTTAGAGATGTGGTCTCTCTCTGGCTCAAGCTGGTCTCAAATCCCTGAGCTCAGGCAGTCCACCCGAATTGGACTTCTTTCTTTTTTTGTTTGAGACTGAGTCTTACTATGTCGTCCTTGTGGAGTCACAGCTCATAGCAACCTGAAACTCTTGGGCTTAAGTGATTCTCTTATCTCAGCCTCCCAAGTAGCTGGGACCATAGGCACCTACCACAACGCCCGGCTATTTTTTGGTTGTAGTTGTCATTGTTGGTTTTTTAGCTGGTCCTGGCCAAGTTCGAACCCACCAGCCTGGGTGTATATAGGTGGTGCCATAACCACTGTGTTACAGGTGTCAAGCCAAGAATACATATTCTTAATAAATAGTTAATACACCTAGAAAGTGTTATTTAAAGTTAGTGGATAACAGCCCTCTAGAAGAGTGCTTCAGCCTTCTAGACCACTAGAAGAGGAAAACACTACATCTTTTTCTGAATTAAAGAATGACTATAATAATATTCACTTTGCTACTCTTTATAATAGAAAAAGTATGAATAATTAAAACCAAATATGTCTTTAATTGTAACAAATTGCATGACCATCATCAAACATCCTAGAGACACAAACTTTGCTATGTGAATTATAAAATTTGTCAGTCATCTTAGCCCTTATGAAAACTTAGAGGTCAATTTTCTGATAATATTGTTCAAGTTCTTTTGTACACTTTTATTATAAGTGTATAAAATTATTACTGCTCATCATCTAGAAAAATCTGAGAAGTGGTAGGTCTTAGTCCCATAGCAGCATCTTCTACTCAATAGGATCAAGGAGCCTCCAGTTCAAGTCTCATCTGATCTACTGATTGACCATGATCGCCTGTCTAAGCATGGTGAGGCACCTAAAGAGAAGAATTTACCTAATGCATATAGGTATCTGATGGCACAGATAAAACCTGGGCTTATGGGAGGCTTTCAAGTCTAACTTGAGATTCCTTATAGTTAAAGTTCCAGCAAAGCCAATTTTAAAGAAAAGAAAAGCCCAGATGGCTAATAATTGTTCTTGCTGCACGTTATGCAAATAAGACTCAGTATCCTGCAAGCACAGTACTTTAGCAATTGAATTAGTTCTGTTGTAATTTGTGTTTTAGTAAAATGAAAAATTAGTGGGAGAAAAAAATAATTCAAAAGAAAAACTGTAGCCTACCTGCATTAGAGTCCAGCCTTATTCTGCAATGCCAGCTCATAAAATGAAACATTACTTTAATTAGTTCTGTAGGGACTCTTAAAACTAAATATTATCTTAAAAACTATAGTAAGCCTATAAATAAGAACTAATATTCTTATGTTCTCATTGTGTACACCTTAGCCTCAAAATCCAGAACTTATAGATATTTGTAAATGACTACTAAATAGTTGCATTTCTCTTACTCTTGACTTTGTCCTTGTTGGTGTAGAAAAGCCAGAAAGCCACAAATATATGTAAGGTGGCTGAGATCATACAGAAGTCACCTTGGTCAACTGCTGCTTGGTGTGTGACATGTAAAAAGATAAATGCCAAACCTGGTCAGGCTTCTGTTAGAAATCTGCCCCGGATAACACATACCAGGAGAAAATTAGGAATTCAACTTCACTAAAATCGAGCCAGCCAACAGACAGTATAAATATCTTCTTGTGTTAGTGGACACATTCTCAAGATAGGTAGAAGCCTTCCCCACCATCTCTTAAATAAAATCCTTCCTAGTATCTCCAGCCCCTTTCCTTAGTCTATAAAAATAATTCACTCCTAGGTTCGAGACACCTATCCAGACTCGAAGACTGGTGGCAAGGAACCCAGAACTGCTTTCCAGGCTGGTAACCGAGTCTACGTCAAGTTACTTCAGAAGGAAGGACTAACCCCAATGTGGAAAGGGCCATTCACCACCATTCTTGCCACCCCAACCACTGTGAAAGTCAATGGCCGAACAGCATAGAACCACTATGCCCGAGTGGAAAAACACAGAAGTGAACAGTGAAACCTCCTGAACTCCTAGAGAAACCTCCTGAAACCTCCTGATGCCTAGAGAAAATCTTCTCAAGCTAAGACTATTAAAATCTTAATTTCCTTCCTATGTGTTCTATCAGTTTAGAAATTCCTTCCCCATACCCTTGCTTCCTTCCCCTCCTACTTTGTGTTGTTTGATAGAAAAGGAAAAGTAATAGCAAATGAAAACCTGGGATAAGAGTGCTTCTGGTCCAGTTTTCCACACTGATCCATGCAGGTTGATTTGCCTATACCAGAGTGCTCACCCAGGGGATGTATTAGATGAAAAGCCGTCCCTCAAACTATGCGCAACATGGGAGGAAATGAGATCACAGAGCAGTGACTTTGCCCTAAATGACACCAAGTATGTCACTGCAAGGAGAGAAGTCAAAGGGGGTTCCTGAAAATGTCTGACACCTAGGACATGTAACCCCATTTCAATCAGGGACAGAGACCAAATGAACAAGTCTGGAGACAAAGCAGGCTTGGAAACTCCAACCCCACACATGCCACCCTCAAGGGACTCAGTTGTCAATTCAGTTAATTAGTCCGCCCAAGACTCCCCTAAGACCAGCGGGACTAGCAAAACTGCAGGACTCGCTGTTTAACTCTTTTAATCCAGATTTTAGGGGCCCCATATCTTAAAAGAAACCACACCAAAAACCCCTTACCGCCTACTCTGCTAGGTATGTTAAATGGTATGCACATCTTTTAAATGCAACTCTACCTGACTTAGCTTCTGATTGTTGGTTATGTCTATAGCCTTGACCCCCATATTATGTAGGGTTAGGAAAACAAGACCCACCCCCAATAACTAACAAGAACCTTTCACTTAGTACCCAGCTAGCCCCACTGTTTACTCTAAGAGATGTGACTGGACAAGCATACTATCTCCAGACCTCAGGCTAGAGCTTAACCAAATCCACCTTGACTACAGTATGTAATTATACCCAAGACCTAGAACCATCTTTAGCATACTTTGCTCCTAATAGAACTTGGCTAGCTTCTACAGGCTTAACCAGATGTATCACAACTCACTTGCTTCAGCCAGAAGGAGTTTGTGCAATAGTGCACATATTGCTGCAGAGTATGTGTATCCTGGTTCAGAAGGAGAAAGCTTAATCCTGTCTTAGAGACTAAATTCGCACTGACAAATTCAGACACCAGTTTTAATTCCAATCCTACTCAGTCTTACAGCAGTGGGAGGTGCTTCTGTGGGAACTGCTGCTTTTAAAAGGTAACAAAGACCTTGAAGCAGTATCTTTACAATTTGATGGAAGCCTGAAAAACTTCCAATATGCTATAGACTTGCTCCACACCCAGGTGGACTCAATGGCATAGGTGGTCCTCTAGAACTGGAGAGGGCTAGACCTCCTCTTTCTAAGTGAAGAATGTCTACTGTGCTACACTAAGAGAAGCCTATTGTTTTTATGCCAACAAGTGAGGGGTAATTAGGGATACTCCCCAAAAGGTCCAAGATGGGCAGCACCCATACCTCAACTGCTAGGGCACTGGCCACATACACCGAGGCTGGTGGGTTCGAACCGGGCCTGGGCCAGCTAAACAACATGACATCTGCAACAAAAAAACAGCCAGGCGTTGTGGCAGGTGCCTGTAGTCCCAGCTACTTGGGAGGCTGAGGCAAGGTAATCACTTAAGCCCCTGAGTTTGAGGTTGCTGTGAGCTATGATACCAGAGCACTCTACTAAGGGCAACATAGTGAGACTCTGTCTCAAAAAAAAAGTGGGGGGGCGGAGTTCAAGATGATTTAAACAAAAGAAAGGAACAGAAAAACTCTCAGACCTGGTTCCAAAACTTATGTGATTGGAACCCCTGGATAACAACAACTTTAATCACCAGTCTTACTGGCCTTTTACTCCTCCTTATCCTAGGTTTGCTGATGGGGACTTGCATTCTCAACCAGTTCATCAATTTCATAAAAACTTGACTGGCTGCTATAAAATTCATGGTAATTAATGCCCAATATGACTCTATACCCTTAGATGAAGAGTCAAGTGTTTGACTAGGACACAAAACCAGTGGGGAATGTAATACCCTAACTTCCTCCATTTTGAGCAAGCAAGCCAGACTTACTCCATTTTGTTAAGAACTTTCAACACCTCACTCTTGGTAACCATAATTGCCCCTCGAGCAAGCAGCAACCTTGCAGAAACAGGAGTCTAGCTGAAAGCTGAAAAATCTTTTGAAACCACAATCCTGTCATAATTCTGTCTGTGCACATCCCTCAGGTCTCCTTGTAAGCACCCTCCTTTACCCTATAGACCAAACCTTGCAGGTGTTGGCATCTTTAAAACTCTGCTTGCACTAGGGCTTTCCATTCCCCCCAAAAAGTACCGTATAAAAACCTTGAACCCCACCTCCACAGGGTCAAGAGACTTTGAAGAGCGAGCGCACTCTTGATGGACAGCCAATAAGGAACCCCGCTTAATTCCAACTCAGTGTGCTGTTTCTCTATAATTCCACTTGTGTCGGGTATTTCATTTGATCCCACAATCTCATTACTAGGCATCTATCCAGAAAAAAAATCATTTTTGCATAAGGTTATTTGCACTAGATGGTGCATCAAAGCTCAATTTACAGTTGCCAAGATGGGAAAACAACCTAAATGCTCATCAACCCAGGAATGGATTAACAAAATATGGTATATGTATACCACAGAATTGTATTCAGCCAACTTTACATCATTTGTATTAACGTACATAGAGCTGAAACACATTCTTCTTATTAAAGTATTAGAAGAATGGAAATGCAAATATCCAATGTACTCAATACTGATATGAAGCCACTAGATAATCTAATACATACCCACATAAGAGAAAAAACTCAATTCAATTAAAGTGAAGTGAGAGGGAAAGAAGGAGGGGGATGGGGAGAGGGGATGAAGGGAGGATATGTGTGTGCTCCCACTTACTTGACATAATGTAAGGGTATAAATGACACATATACTCTTTTGGGTGCAGGACACAACTACAAGAAGGACAACTAACAAATTACAATATTTGCATTTGTTAGTTGTTTGTACCCTCACATTAATTTGAAGTAAAAAATACATAAATAGGGTGGCACCTGTAGCTCAAAGGAACAGGATGCCGGCCCCATATGCAGCAGGTGGCAGGTTAAATCCCAGCCCCAGCCAAAAACTGCAAAATAAATAGGCATAGGGAAAAATGGGTTGGGAAGATTGTGAGAGGTCCAAGGCATATTTCAATCCAAGAGATATGTTTAAGTAGTAGTGGAATACTAGGTAGAAAACAATGAAAATAATTCTAAGCAACATGCACCAAGGGTGGCAGGTTTGAAACTGGCCCGGGCCAGCTAACCAACGATGACAACTGCAACAAATAGCCAGACATTATGGCAGGTACCTATAGTCCCAGCTACTTGGGAGGATGAGGCAAGAGAATCGTTTAAGCCCAAGAGTTTGAGATTGCTGTGAGCTGTGATGCCATAGCACTCTACTGAGGGCAACAGAGTGAGACTCTGTCTCAAAAAAAAGAAAAAAAGTACTCATCAATTCAATCTATCATAGACTTTCATAGTTTTCACTGACGTAATATTTTGAACTGACAACTTTTATTTGATCTTTTCTTAAGATTTGAGTTCTGCAGCTCAGTGCCTGTAGCTCAAGCAGCTAAGGAACCAGCCACATACACCAGAGCTAGCAGGTTCAAATCCAGCCCAGGCCTGCCGAACAACAATGACAACTACAACCAAAAAATACCCAGGTGTTGTGGCAGATGCCTGTAGTCCCAACTACTGGGAGGCTGAGGCAAGAGAATCATTTAAGCCCAGGAGTTGGAGGTTGCTGTGAGCTGTGATGCCATGACACTCTCCCCAGGGCGATAGCTTGAGGGTCTGTCTCAAAAGAAAAAAAAAAAAAAAAGATTCTAGCCCTGATTTTTTGCTTCGTAAGTACAACTTATATGCAAACTTTAAACAATCAAATAACACTTTGTGAAGTAAGAGTGTGTGTCTCTCCACACCAAACAAAATACTCAATTATATTTTGGGTGCAGTGACCGTTCCACTATAAATGCAAAAATACTATTCACGGGTGGCGCCTGTGGCTCATCGAATAGGGTGCTGGCCCCATATACTGGTTCAAACCCGGCCTCGGCCAAACTGCAAAACAGAAAAATAACCAGGTGTTGTGGTGGGCACCTGTAGTCCCAGCTACTTGGGAGGCTGAGGCAAGAGAATCGCCTAAGCCCAGGAGCTGGAGGTTGCTTGCTGTGAGCTGTGTGATGCCACGGCACTCTACTAAGGGCAATAAAGTGAGACTCTAGTCTCTGCAAAAAAAAAAAAAAAAAAAGCAAAAATACTAGTCATAATACTAAAGGAAAGCTAGATTATGAATCTGAAGTTATGTCTTACAAATACTGAAATCTTCAATCACATCTGCGGAATAAGCCCATCCTTGGAATGATTTATTTCCATGGTCAATATTCATGTGCAGATGAGCCTCATGGAACATGAACAGGGGCATTAAATGAGATCAAAGCTCCCAAGGAAAGTTCATTTTGCTTTACTGTCTCAAATTCATGTGTAAACTATTACCTTTTCACTCAATACATACCCAAATAAAAACACTGTGTTAAGCAGTGAACAAATGGTCAGTGCATTATGCGAATTTTATCTAGTTCCAGGAGAAACCTAAAACTTTTTGTCCAAGTATCTATTTATTACTGTTATAAAGTTTCCTTTAAATGCCCCTGGGGCTTCATTACTGCCCAGAATGCCAAGGAAAGGTAAGCTATAAACCAAAAGCATATTTTAACAAGTTCTTATCCTCCTGGGATACCAAGTGCTTGTAATTTCCTCTATTTAATTATAACTTTTTCATTGTTATGTTGTGGCACTCCAACAAGTCCCCTGGTATAACCTGCACCCACAGCAGAGGTCTAACTGCCAGCAATTCCAGCTCCAGGATGCTGCCAAGAAAACAAAGCTGCTTCCTAGTACCTCTCCCCCTTTTTTGCGTATTCTGTCACAGAAAAATTAAATCTTTCTCAGTCTAAGATCACTTTTCACATGATCTTACCTTAATCAAAAGAAAAAAGTCTCATCCTAAAGTCAAATAATTATTAAATTAGAGAAACTAAATGACCTCAAGGGTCTGTGATGTTTATCCATCAGAACATTTTGAATTAAAATTATTGGGCTAATATTACGGTTTTTTCCATGCAAAGTATTCTTTTTGTTGTTTCTGTTTTTCATATACACCTTAATTCACCTTTGTGAAAACAGAACAGAATAAAGCCCTGGACATACTTCCAAGCTGCCCTGGCGATTGTTCTGCTGGCCTTTGTTACAAGCAGGTTTTTAAAGGCCAAAGAGAACAAACAGTGAATTGATAAAAAAGCTAGGTGCAAGAATTCTTATTGGTTAGCATTCTTGGAGATGAAGTACATGGATTGCTTGAGCTCAGGAGTTCAAGACCAGCCTGAGCAAGAGGACGACCCCATCTCCAGTAAAAAATAGAAAAACTAGCTGGATGTGGTGGTACATGGCTATAGTCCCAGATATTCAGCGATGCTGAGGCAAGAGGATTCACTGAGCCCAGTAGCTGTGAATATGACACCACAGCACTCTACCTAGTATACAGAGTAAGACTCTGTCTCAAAAAAAAAAAAAAGTTTCTTGGTTAACAGAGATGACATTAGTTAATGACTGGCTGTACATGGTGGAACTTTAGGGTATGAGTTATAGTGCTCACCTATGACATTTTATGGCTATTTGGTGTCAGCCTAGAACCCTGATAGCAAGTGGTTTCAAGAGGTAACTATTTAGATCAAGAAGTGGGATATGACTGCTTTTGCATTTAATGCCTCTCTGTGCCTGATAATTTGGAGGGGCTTTCATTCCCAAGTTATAAGTTTTTATTTATTTCTTAATACTGATACCGGAATTTCAGGTTCTTGGTCTCGGCAATTAGAAGAATGAATCGATGGACCACACGATTAGTTGTAAGTCAGGATTTATTTACAGATAACAAGAATTACAACAATTACAAGAACAGGCTCGGTGCCTATGGCTCAGTGGGCTAAGGCGCCAGCCACGTACACCTGAGCTGGTGGGTTCGAATCCAGCCTGGGCCCGCCAAACAATGATGGCTGCAACCAAAAAATGGCCAGGCGTTGTGGTGGGCGCCTGTAGTCCCAGCTACTTGGGAGGCAGAGGCAAGAGACTCGCTTGAGCCCAGGAATTGGAGGTTGCTGTGAG
>CAUYON010147124.1:0-19622 GCA_963573935.1 Arctocebus calabarensis
TGTTACTGGATCTTTGTAGGGAGTGACCCTGTGTTTCTAATGATTTCTCAAACCCTGCAGGGTGGAGAGCTTAAATCCTCCTCAGCCTGCTTAGAAGACACTTTAAATTGCTAACTTGGGCTAAGCCAAAGCTTTCCCAGAAAAGCACTGTGGCTGGGATTGCTCCTTTAGTGGCTATCCACTTACCCAGTGTGCCAAAACCGGTCTCACCCTGTGCCCCTGGGGGCTAAGGCTGCAAGGCGTCTCAGTCTCCCCCTTTAGGCTGCTCAGTCACTAGATTACTCGCTCCTGCCCAATGCCTGGTCTGCGACCCTGAGGGTGGAGCTTGCCAGGGCAGTTCTCCCACAATGGCTCCACACAGCCCACCACCAAACACTGGCAGCTCTGTCTGGCTTGGTGGCCCAATCTGGGCCCCAGACAACACTCAAAAAACCCCGCACTCCTGCCCAAGTTCTCCCAAGGCAGTTCAACTGAGTGCCAAGTCCAAAAGAAACCCAAACGGCTCACAGGCAAGGCCCTTCCAGCCTGCAGTCCCACTGCTGCCCCACCCACAGCCGCCTAAAGTATCAGACCAAATGAACAGACGCAACCACTTGCCCAATCTCCACCGTTAGCCTTCCTCGGGGTGTCCAGAAGCCTCATGCTGTCTCCCTGTGTCCCCAAAGGGAAGTTTCTGGGCAGATCCTTCCTGGTAGAGATGCCTGAAGTCCTCTCTCCCCAGTCTCACTGTGCCCAGCCGCAAGGAAGCTGTTACTCGTTCCGTGTAATCATTTTTGTATTTGGATTTGCTACTTATTTCTATTCCTAATGAGGATCATATAGATTTCAAATATTTAAAATGTGCATCATTAGTGTTTGAGAACTGGTCAAAGACTTGAATTTCAATTATACAGTATGAGAAATATTTCAACAGTAAAGGAGTAGAATATGTCCAGAAGATAGTACATGATTTAGTGGAACCCTATACAATTCAGATATAAAGATCAACCCTTACACTATAAGTTGATTTCTTTCTCAGGAAAACCGAATGATTTGTCAGGAATACTGAGTGCTGATTTGGAAAGATATAAGGGTACAAATGATTCTGTGTAATAAGTAGCTTCACAAAAATTTATTTATATCCGAACAATTTAATTCTGAAAGCCTCTTTATCAGTTCATTTATTTATAACTCCAAAGAGACAATACACAGCCATTCATATCAACCGTTGGCAGTGATCAATTGATACGCTTTTGTTTGGGCATCTGGGTAGATTGTATTCGTGAGAATTTTTAAGTAGAAAGTTCATGCATAGAGGAATTTCTATATATCATCATTGTATCTAAGCTAGTCAGGGAAGTCTTATCTCTTAAGTAAGTTTGTTCAGGAAAAGGTTTTCTTTGGTTGCTTCCATCAGCTTGCTAGAATCATGACCTGAGTAAAATTACTCAGAGCTTTTACAGCCCTCTTTGTGTTTATGCAAGATAGGCTATTTATATCAAGTTTTATTTTATCAAGTTTTTCTTTCTCTTCTCCAGGAAAGAGAGGTCAACTATCTTCACAAAGTAGTCAAGCTAAAGGAAAATAGGACTTTTTGTCTTTATAACCCAGTTTCTTACTCTCTTTTGGGATCCGGTATTTCTAGCTTCCAAACATATTTAAACACATGCAGATATGTACTTGTTCAGATAACACATGATTTGTTGTGATCTATCTCATAGAGAATATTCTACAAGTTAGACATCCATCAAAACATGCTGTCTTTTCATTCATTGCTTTGTAATGTGGCAGGATGTATACACCTTTATTCCAGAGTATTTCAGTATTCAAAGCTCTGCTGAAAATTCTCTTTCATAATTCTATCTTACACTATCTTACATCTTTACAAGCGTTTCCCTAGTGCCAACCCTTAACATTTTGAGAATGAATTTTCAAAAATAGTCCAATACTTTTAGATCTAAACCTGCTGTGTAAAATGGAAAAACATAATTTAAAGTCATGTATTAATTAGAAATATGTATTTGATACATTGGGTGACAGAGATGGAAGAAAATTACATCAATCAAGAAGAGGTATTGAGTTAGATTTAGTCTTCTAACTCAATACCTCTTCTTCTACCATAATTATTACCAGTGACACTTCCCCAAAGGGTTCACTTTGAATGCCACATTTTATAATCACTCTAACTAGTAAAATTAGAGATATACTCCTGTAATCAAAACCTTGGAGTGAAGCCTAGCCTTGTTATGCACATTCAGTGGCTCCCACCTATTTTTCTTTCAGTGACTATCCAGGACACTAGCAAGGCTCTTCCAGACCTGAGGCCTCACTGTCTCCTCCAATCATCCTTTTTGTCTCTTGAGCTCCCCAAAATAGGAAATAGAAATGGCCATGATCTATGTGTTTATGACTTAATAAAAAGAAAAATAATAAATAAATAAATAAATAGTAAAGTAAAAAAAGAAAAGAAAAGAAATGGCCATGGTAGCTACATCTGTAGAACTCAGGCGAAGTTCCTTCAAGGGCTGGTTTTGCTACCTTGGCCTGGTGCCTGTCATTAGCATCCCTGTTACTGTGGCTAATGCGGAGGGTAGTTTGTTCCATTTCTCCTTTTTTCAACTGCTGTTTGGCCAAAGGTCTGAGGGTATATTATTCTTTTGAGGAGACTTCCTAATCTTCAACAGATTCTGTGAAGACCCTAATTTGAAATAAGCTTGAGAATAGTATATATTTTCTCCACCCTACTGTAATTTTGAGTGACTTTTGTCGTCATGGGAACCTTCTTTCCTCTGGTTTTCATACAGAGCTGATTTGCTTTACCAGGGTGCTGGTCAGGCCCGATGTGCATTTTCTGTTTCTGCCGCGTGTTCTGTTCGTCCACTTGGGCTGCCTCAACAAGAATAGATCGGCTAACTGATAAATAATAGAAATTTATTTCTCACCATTCTGGAGGTTGAGAAGTTTAAAATCAAGGTGACTGTAGTGTCTGTAACTGGCGAGGAGCCATTTCTGGGTTCGTAGATGGCATCTTCTAACTGTGTCCTCACATGGTGAAGGGGCCTTGGCAGCTCTGGCACCTCTTTCCTAAGGGCACTAATCCCATTCACGAGGGCTCTATTCTCCTGATCTAATCCCCTTCCAGGGGCTCTACATCCTTCTCCCATCACACCAGTGATTAGGTTTCAACATGTGAATCCTGAGTGAACCGTGTGCTGGATAGGTTTGTTTCAAAAACATCTTTGTAGATCCCTTTCCTCTGTGTTCTGCCCCATGTTGTGAAATGTAGACATGACATTAGGGATGTGCATTAATGTTTTAACCCTCCCTGACAGCTTTGGGCATATCATAAGGAGAGGGGGTTTCCTACAGATCTCTTGACCCATTGCAATAATAATATTAGAATATTTTGGAGCCCATAAGAGATATTTCTGAGAAGTTAGTCATTTCTTCAAAGGCTATCTGAATTTTTTTAACAAATCAAATGTAAATCAACACACTGAAATTGTTTCCTTATCAACTGCTTTCCAATAGGAGTTCATTAAAATTGTTATGATGCCCTAGTTTAAATTTTGTTACTTTTTCCATTTACAATAGACTACTTTTACATTCTAATTTATGTAGAGACATTTAGATATACTCCTGTAATCAAAACCTTGGAGTGAAGCTTAGCCTTGTTATGCACATTTTTTTCTAATGAAAAATATTATATTATAAAATTAACCACTAAATCTATGAATGCAAGCCAGAATAGGTATACTAGCCTTTATTCATTCCATATTTCTTATTTACGCACTTTAAATTATTAGGAAAATGACCTTGTATTTTGGTAATTTTACTTAATTAAATTAGACTTCATTACACATTTATCTGTTTATGAAATAACAGGATGTTTTATCCATGAGCAAATGGAATACCAGAAGTAATGAGGTAACATTACTTGTAGATAATTAATCCTTTCATTGTCTGTGAATAGCAACAATAAGTCCATCAGTCTTGCCACTTTTAGGTGGCAGAAAGTCCTTTAAATGGCATTGGCTGCCTTGCTACTGATAGTGGGAGCTGTTTTCCTTGCAGCAAATGAGTAAATGTCAGCGGACAGTTTTGATGGCATCTGGACATTTCTGCATTTCTGGTGTCTCCTATGGTTCCATGCTGCCCTTTGCTTGTCGCCTTGTCCTCAACGTGAACATCTACCTTGTGCCTAGGTTTCTAGTTTTCTCCCTGTCATCTTCTTTTCCTCGGTAATCAGTTTAATGTAAAGCTCTTTCCTAGTTTTTCCTTGGGGTTCACCAACTTGATTGTAATGAGAGAAATGAGAGAGACCGTCCCCTCTGCCTCTAGCCTGTTTACTACTTGCCTATTGGTTTCATTTTTCAAATCGCCTTTCTACTTCAACAATAGCCTTTTACCACCTTGTTCCAGCTTCTAGATTTTGTACAATGGGAAAACAAACAAACGAGTATACAACACATTGGGTGTGGGAGGAATAGGGCCCTTGACGCGAGTTGTATCATCCGGGGGCCGGGGGGGGGGGGTGGGCGGCAGAGGTACTGAAACTCTCTGTTCTCAGTTTTCTCTTCTGTAGAATGCTGATAATAATACTCTCTATCTTGAAGGTTATTCGGGGAAATTAAGCGATATTTATAAAAGTAAAACATCCATTTCTTTACCCTTTCTGGGAACAATTAAGATGAATGTAATGGCACTAAAGAGCTACAATAAATGTCAGTCCTATTTATTTATTTATCAACCTCATGTATAATACTTGATGTTGTTCAAAGTGCTTTATAAATATTAAGTTAGTTAATGCAGAATGTTCATAACTACCCCCAGGAAATAGGCCCTAATTCGTGCTCTAACTTTTTATACATGAGAAAACTGAAAGACTGAGCAGTGAAGTGTCTGGTTGAAGGCCGCACAGCTGGAAATTGTCCCAGACGGGTTTGAGCAGGAGTTCAGGCTACAGAGCTCACGCTTCTGCTGCACGTGGCCTCTTTTTATTCCCTGCTTAAGAAAGGAGGGTTTAATGGGCCAAGTTTTCTTCTCTGGAAATTTGCCTACAACTACTCCGTTGATCATTTTTCCTTTGGTTCTCTGCTGTGATTCCTCTGTTTGGAATTCCACTACACACCAGCCATTTCATCAGGAAAGTCTCTCCTGCTCTGAGATAGGTGTGTTCTGATGAAACAGAAGAAGAACCAGCCTCTGCAGAACCAGGCGAATGAATTATTCCCCAGGGAGCCTCATCCATTAGCAGAACTGTCATGCTTCTGGTTCCTCAGTAGGACTTGCTGGCCTGACAAGAGGTAATTTATTTATCTGGACAGAGATACTCTGAAATTTTAGATCTGACATTTACTAGAATTATCATTGTTTTCCACAAATGCCTAACAAATTCAGATGTGATGCTGTCAGTACCATCATATAAGAAATGCATTCCTCATCTGGTGTTATACTTATCCTATGTTAAGGTTTAGAAAATCCATTTGGTATTTAATTTAAAACCTATCCCTTCTTTTTTTTTTCTGCAGCAAATGACCTCATTCTTTAGAAAGCATTGGCAAAAAAAGGTCTTTGATATCAGTGTTTTTTGGATGCTGTTTAGTGACACTTCTGGCTCCATGGAGTCATGATTAAAATCAGCAGCTAGGATTAGATATCAGCTCTGCTCTGCAGATGAGGCTGAAACGATTAAAGAGTGTGATTATAGGAGGATAGAAATATCAAGGAAATGCCACATCAAATATCCCCATTCTACACGGGTTAGAAGTAAGTGGAAAACTTCATTAGCAAGATAAGGACAGAAAACAATTGTCTTGAAAATTCAACTCTGTTAAAAGAGATTTATCTATTGCAATTGGAAAGTTACACTGAACAGAATAATTTAAAGCCATCAAGAATCACCCCAATATTTGTTACCATGTTTAAATCTCCTTTGTTTGCAAGAGGTATGAGTGGAGGGCTAATCACTGAACCCTAGAAATATGAACTAATTATCACAAAAGCTGCTGTGGATGAGTTTTCTCTCAAATGGAAATTTTAGTTCCTTTTTCTTCCCTTTTGGGAAAATTATACTCTATTTTTTTTTTCCACACTAGGAAACGGGCTGCTCTAGATTGTTGAATCTTCTTCCAGTTAGCTGATATTTATCTGATCTTGGGATTTAACAAGCATGTAAGTTAAGGAAAAGCCAAATTCAAACTGACTTACCTGACATGGGAATTCACTGGTTCGCATTGATGTGGGTCCACTCATGAGTCAACGTTCTAAGATGATGCCAGGGAACTTTTTTTGTTTTTGTTTGTTTTCCTTTTTGCCAATCTGCCTTCTGTGATGTTGGCTCTGTCCTGAGCATAACTCTGTTTCCATTTGCAAATTGCTGCCAGAAATTGCTAGAGTTATCTGCTCTCTTATCCAGCTCAGAGAGTGTCGTGTTATTTTAAAAAGAAAAGAAGGAAGAAAAGAAAGAAAAGAATAAAAGAAGAGAAAGGTGAAACTTTCTGGGACCTTTCTGTGATTGGGTCATCTTAGGTCATTTACCTCTCCCTGTAGGGAAGGCCTAGTAAAGGAGTACCTGGTTCAGGTTCAGGTAAGAAGTTTACACCTGAACATTTAGACCAATTTGGAATTGATTCTCCAGTCTTGATAGCTGCTTCATAAGGTGGAGAAAAGAGGAAAAGGTAATCAGAAAAAAAAAAATCTTTTTTTTCACTGCAATTCAAAAATGTCTGTTTCAAGAGTACCATGTATTCATAGACAGTACTTCTTTGTTTATGAATCTCATCTATGGTGTTGGAAGTCAGGGTGATGGTTAACTTTGAGGGGAGGTGAGCAGTGATGGATACTGGGCATGAACAACCCTCATGGGGTTTAGTAATGTTTCATTCCTCAATCTGGTTGATAGTTACATGGGTGTGTTCACTTGCTAAAGATTCGTCTAGCTATCACACTCATGATTTATATGACCTCAGTGTTAATCACGCTTTCATAAATAAATTTAAAACTTAACTGAGAATTTAGAAAAAAATTATGAAGTTATTTGCATGTAGTAAGCATAGTAATTGTACTCATGCTTCATAAACTATGCACTGAGGTACCCTGGGGTGCCCCAGAGAACTCATGGTGATGCTACAGGCTATTGTAAATTTTTGAAAGAAACACAGAAGTATTCAACATCTCTGATCACTTTCTAAACTACTAGCCTGCAATAGTTTGTAACATTTATATGAGATCATCCTGTCTAATTGTGCTAATGTCCTATCTTTGCCAACCTGGGTATTTTTGGTAATTGCTGAGACAAAAACAAAGTTCTGCGTGAAAAATGAAGAAGTAACAAGAGGGTGGCACAGTGTCCAAGGTATAAGAAGCTGTGTGGTGCCCAGTAGGGGCACACATCCCATTAGTAACTATGGCGATTGAAGAATTAAATAAAAAGGTTATTTTATGTTTTTCAATGGGCTGCTAAGTTGTTAGGATATTAATCCTTATTAAGTTCCTTGCACACAATTATGTAATAGGCATAACTATTATCTATTCCTTTTGACATGGGGGCTAGCAGTAAGAGGGTTAAGAATTGAGAAAGTTGGGGAATCACTGGACTGTACGATTTTTGGATGGCCAATTAGCTTCTACTGTTTGGCTGCTGAACAATCAGGTCAGCACATTAATGAGCTAGAAGAAATGAACAGTAGTCCAGCTCTCTGCCTTCTAATACACAGAATATTTAATAAATAAAACATTTTGTTATAACCCAGGTTCATTATTCAGAATAAAATACCACCCAACTCTAGCACAGACAGGCTCTGAGGGTTCCAGGTGCTTCACCGAGGAACCAGCCTGTGCTTGGCAGACTTTAGGGCCCACATGCAGCTTTGTGCAGCTGTGGTCAGGAATATGTATTAGGGTAATAATAGCAGGTTTCTGATTTGTTTAATTGATTCTTGTTTTCTCCTGTCAGGGAAAAAAAATAAAATAAAACAGGATAGAGTCATGGAAGGGTGATGGCCTTTAAACACATGCGCTAGGATTCTGGTTGTGACACTAGCTTTTTAATTTTATTAAGTTACCTTTCTGAAGCTCAGCATCTTTATTGCAAAAAAAGACCAAGAAAGTCTGTGGTTCACTGTGAAAGACTTTGCAGGAAGCCTGGCATATACCAGGCATTTTCAACCCTACCAATGCAAATCTTTATAAGGTAGCCACCATGTGCCTCACCCATGGTAAAACCCTGATTGAGACACAGCTCTGCCTTTAAGAAGCTAACACACAGCAGAGGGAGCTGCGCTACAGTGAAGCGATTAAGGTGGGAAGTAGAGGATGGTGTGAAGGAGTTCTTAAGTGTCCTGAAAACAGAGAGGAGCGAAGAGTGATTTCAGAGGGAAGGGCATGGAGGAGACTTTTTGGAAGAGAGGACTGCCGTGGTGGGGTTCTAGGAGTGGGTGGGTTTCAGTAGACGAAGGTGGAGCTGAAGGTGCTAAGAGGAGGGAAGAGAACTGGCAGCAGCTGGGCTGAGTGGGTGGGCAGCTGCCCAGGGAGTGGTGGATGCAGAGGGGGGGCAAGGTGGGTGGGGCACAGGAGAGGAGGCTGGGAACACAGCTGGGGAAGGCAGGGGCCAATATCCAGTATTATTTTCTGGAGGTCGGGCTTAAGTCTATAGCTGAGGACTCTGAGCAGAGCCAGGGGAGGCATCAGGAGTCACACCAGCTGAATGACCAGATGGGGAGTCAAGAAGCCAGAGGCACATTGCCAAACTCACCTGTTCCTTTCCTTTCTTATTTCCCACCACCCTCTCCCCCCTACCCTCTCTCCCACATCCTCCTATATTTCTGGGACACTTCCATGTCTCTGAGCTCTTATCTCAAGAAGTTCAGCTTCTTTATCCATCACACTCAAGGAGAAATCTATCTCTGGTTAGGCTTGGATGCACCTTCACCCAGTAGGAATTGGGTGGATACCCATGTGTTCTATTTTGGGGGACTTTGATTTTTGAATTACCAAAATAAAAAAAAGTTAGGGGGTGCTATGGGCTGTTCACCAATCTTTGCACTGCTCATGAAATTGTTTATTAGCTGATTAGTCAGAGAGACTTTCTTGCCAAGGCTGCCATGGATGGCCTTGTCAGGTCAGCTCACGTTCCTTCAAAGGGAACCATTCCTATAGCACGTGGTGGGAATGGCAGCCCTTGGAGTTGTGGACTCTCTCTCCAAGACCTGGACAAAAAATAATTTCTTTAATTCCATATTCTCTACATCTAGGCATAGACATTTTCTTTCTTGACTAAGTAGCAGATGCCACAACAAACTGAAATGGATGAATAAGACACATGTGATTTATTAACGCAGCATATTGAATGAGACATTTTTATTCTAATAAACAAAAATTAATCCCAAGTCTTTAAGAGATTAGTTAAAGAAGCAGATAGAACCATTACTAGCTATTGAGTTGGTCTGTTATAACCATCAAATTAAGACTTTTTTATCAAGCATAAAAGGGAAAGTAAAATAATTACTGTGGCAAAGGAAAATATCTCCAAGCCAACCTACCGTAGCTCATAAAATATTTATTTTTATAGATGGCATTAAAAGAATGGATATATTTTATTTGAAGGTATTAGCAGGTTTCCATGACTACGACCTCTGGAGGAAGGGGATAACTTTTTTTAAACATTCTATGTACCATTCACTTCCAATTATGTACCAAACCAGCTGGTTCAATGCTTTCTCAAGAACTATGAACACAGAAATAAAGGAAAAAATGAAGTGTATTTTCTGATGTGATCAGTCTGCTAGAGATAGTAGGTATGAAAAAAGGTGAAAATAATTTTTCCTTTTTTTTTTTTTTTTGAGACAGAGCATCAAGCTGTCACCCTGGGTAGAGTGCCATGGCATCACAGCTCACAGCAACCTCCGATTCCTGGGCTCAAGTGAGTCTCCTGCCTCTGCCTCCCAAGTAGCTGGGACTATAGGCGCCCGCCACAACGCCCGGCCATTTTTTGGTTGCAGCCGTCATTGTTGTTTGGCGGGCCTGGGCTGGATTCGAACCCGCGAGCTCAGGTGTACGTGGCTGGCGCCTTAGCCCGTTGAGCCACAGGCGCTCAATTTTTCCATTTTTAAGGGAAGGCGGCTGGTGTGCTCAGGGGGTATTTATTCAATACAACTAGCAAGTAACCGATATTTCGGAAGCCAGATTGCAAGCCTGCTATTTACCATTTTCTTTGCCAGTGTTATCTCTTCCCATAAAATCATCTCTTTCTCATTACAATGGAAGTTCTCCTCTAGCAATGGAAAATCCCTATGCAATTACTCTTGAGTTTGGCTTGCCTTAAAAAGTCAAATAAAATGTAGCTTCAAAACAACTTTGTCAATAAGATTGAAACGAGTATAAAGGTAAAGGAGAATTTCCTTCTTTCTAGAAGTGTGAAAGAGAAAGCTGGACTCAGGGGCCTCCCAGCCCCTCTCACTCTGATAGTATTGATAGTAGAGAGCATTTTGAATGAGACAAAACCTGTGGTTTTCAGGTTCCCTCTTCCTTATGCTGAAACTCTAGGCAAAAATGTCCATGACATCAGTTACCATTTCCACAGAAGTAAGCAATGAGATTCTTGAATTTATTGCTTTGAAACAGCCCGAGGCAGGAGAGTGTTCCTGGTGCCCATGATAATCTACTCAGGTGCCAGCAAACGTACTTGGTGTTGGGCGTGCAGGTGCAATGTGGTGAGAACAATCCACCTGCTGTCCTCACTCAAGTGCAAACGGAGCTCCCTTGAATGCATGCTTGTTTTTGTTGGAAGCATATAACCTTTCACTCATTTGTAATTATATTGCATCTGATCCATTAGGGAATTTTGCTGGAAATTTAACGCTGGTGAATGTGGGGCCATCGCTTCTCCACCCACGTGTGTTCCTCAGTGTGCGCCTCCCCCCAGGCTCCCTGTGTCCATGGCTAGTGCCAAGGTTCAAACATGCCCCTTCGTCTGCCATGTAGAATACACACATGTAAACGTTAAAACTTACTGCGCTGCTGTGTTATAACTGACCAGATTTTGTCAGAGATGGCTACTTGATAATGGAAGGTCACTTCAGTGTTTCACCCTCTTGGATCCAAATACCAACTTTGACACAACCAGTGCCACCTCGTCGGCTAATTTCTGTTGCTCGTATTTCACTCATCTTTTAGACACAGTGAAGATAGTTACCTCAGTTTTGTAAAAATATGTCCGGTCATGTATGTGACTGGTTTTTACTGAAGATTCAATAAATGGGCTCCCAACCCCGCTGTTCCCTGACTAAACATTCAGTCATTCTTCAAGGCTAAAATGTAGTCTTACAAACACTCAACAGATTTAAAACATAATTTTGCACAGAGACATTTTGTGCACCCCATTTTAAGTAACTCGAAACATCACTGAAGGAAACTATAAGATGAATATTGTGGTTTTTTTTTTTTTCTCATCTAGGATGTATAGGGCAGGAGGCATCTTTTCTTTCACCTTCTGAAGGTTTGATCTCTGGAATAAACAGTATAACGTGGTAGTAGACAAACAAGACAAAGGTGGACAAATTTATTGTGTGCATTTGCATGAGAATATCACACACTAGAGACTCAAAGAAATAATTTTGAGCTACAAAAAAAGGAATAGGGGTTTCAAGGATCATAGATGCTGGTGGCGACCAGCTTTTGGAGTGTGGGTGGGAGAAGTGCACTGGGAACGAAGGTCGTCTTTTTGTGCAGATAACGTGTCCAGCAGCAGCCCTAAAAAGAATAGGTGGAAAGCCTATGTGGGCATGGTGACCAGGTGGGCACATCTTCAGTCTCCTTTCCTCCAGAGTTTAATCTTCTCTTATCAATATAGATTCTAGGGAGGAATTTCTTTTGGGGGAAGTTTCCCATAGTCAAATAAGGGAAACTTCAGAGACAGCTCTTTACTGTGCTTCAGGAGAGCCAGAGTGTGAGAGATGGGACGGGAGAAGTCAGACTGTGTTTCTAAGGCTGGTTGTCCAGGTCAAAGCTCTCAGAGTCACAGTGCTGAGCTTTGGAATATTGTTTCCTGAACACCAACAGATCCCAGGATCTCCATATCTGATTAATCTGAAGTCCTTAAAAGTCACTTAGGGAATTGTCTAAACAGGGCAAAGCATAAGAGAGTCTCCAAATACTTCTGGTCAAGGGGCCATATGCAAAAAAGAAAATATATTGTGTAGGGTGGGGAATTACTTTTAAACTTATACTGGGAACAAATTGAATGGAAGAAATGTTTTCTGGTTTTACTGAAGAGAAAAACAGGATTTGCATTCAAGATATACATCCTTTGTCTCTATAAAGAGTTGTAAAACATGTAGCCCCCTCACCTTCAAAATGTGAGACTTGGATGATGCCTACAGACTGAATTAGCAAAGGCTACCATACTGTTATTCATGTCAAATAGAATAAAAGAAAGTCAAGAGAGGTTCAGAGACTGTTATGAGGCAAATGGCAACGAAGCCAGAAGAAGAAAACATTCCAAATGTCCTGACCCATAAACTATGAATATTTGATCCTGCGTGAATAATGCAAAAAAGCAAAACAAGAAAAAGAAGGAACATTCACTCTGTTTTGGACTTTGACGGCATTCTTTGTCGGGATGTTGGGTGTTTGTGCACTACAACAATGGGATGGGCCTTGCCTAGTCCTCACAATTCAGGCCCTTATCAGATGAGGATTCCTTTTTTTGTTTGTTTTTTCCTTATGTGCCTAATTGGATGCTGCTTTTATACTCTAAAGCAGCAAATTTTTCATAAGTAACATAAACTGGTTTGGTGCCTGTAGCTCAGCGGCTAGGGTGCTGGCCACATTTGCAGGTGATGGCAGGGTTCGAATCCAGCCCAGGCTTGTCAAACAACAATGACAACAACAATAACAACAAAAATAGCCAGGCATTGTGGCGGTGCCTGTAGTCCCAGCTACTTGGGAACTGAAGCAGGGGGAAGAGAATCGCTTAAGCCCAAGAGCTTGTAGTTGCTGTGAGCTGTGATGCTGCCACACTCTACTGCCGGTGACATAGTGAGACTGTCTCACAATAACAATAATAAGAATAACATAAAAAGAAATATTCCAATTTTGCATTTAATTTAAGATGTAAAAGACTCATGAAACAGTCATGTGGACATAGTGTTTGAGTATTGTAAGAAGTAAGAGGGGACCACAGCCTGTTGGGCAGGATTCTACAAATAACTCCTTTGATCAACTCCCTTCCTTCACTGACTTGCAACGTAATGCTCAGAAGGCACCAGGAACCTTCAAAGGCAGGGGTATTTTAGACTGACCTGTGACAATTCAAATGAGGACAGCTAGAAATACCAAACTGTAACTTTTTTTATCCTTCAATCCAGAATCACAGGACCAAGTAAAATTTGTTTAGTTGCTTACTACCAACATATTATGTAAGTGTCAGCTATGAACTAAGTATTAGTACATGTAGTTTGAAGACCTAGGCAGTCCAGCCCTTCACCAAAGAGGACGCATGGCTGCCTCCAAGACATCCAGATTTCCCTTCTCTCCCCTCCCCTTGGCATCTTCCCATCTTTCTACTGCTGCGTTCCATGCTAGCTGCAGGCTGGGGCATGTCCTCCTTTTCTGTCCAAAGACTGTTCTATATTCAAATTGTGGATTAAAAGCAGCCATAGAAATCTACCTTCCTGAAAGGACTCTCACTAATTCCAAATACCCAGCTCTGTTCAAATGAAGCAATGTCTAGATTAAAAAAAGAAAAAATCCTGTCACTGGAATGAATGATTAAAGAACAAATGAAAAGGGAGATAAAGGAGCAAAGGGGCAGAAACTTAATTTAGTAGCCCTGTGTGTGCTCTGACTCTCATAGTTTGTGTTCTTAAATATAAAATGCTGGAAATATTGAGCTGTGGGGCCTTCCTAAATGTTTTCTTTTTTTAATCACAGGAAAAAAATGCAAAATGTGTTCGGTAACTATTTTAAGAACACAGGAATTTGCCCATGTGAAAGTTAAAACATTTTGTTACTATGTGGCATGCTACAAAAAAAAAAAATCAAACAATTATTTTCCAGACTTCTTGTCAGGTTTATAATGACATGCCTAATTGATTAGACATAGCCCATTACATCACAATTTTACCTCTATGCATTTGCATGAATTTGTCTTCATTTCTGAGACAGTATTTATCCACTTGTAACTGTACTTTCACTTGTCTGAGTAATAGTGAGTGTAATCAATTATAGATTTCTCCTCCAAGTCATCAATCTTGCCTGATAAAATGCAGGTTATCATCTTAAAAGTTATTTTAAAGTGTTGGCAGAGAACTACAAATTCACAATGTGACCATTGATCCAAAGGCTCATCTCCATTCCAGTTGAGCTTGCAATTCAGAAAAAGAAAATGTTATCTTGATCACTGGAGTGCCCAACTAATCATCCCATTTTATTCCAAGAGCATTAATGTATCAAATTTTTCTCCTTATAATGAGGCAACAGAAATTTATTGGGCTTTTAATGTGTCCGCACCATGTGATATATTTTTTAGACACCAAGAGCAAAAGCTTGGGTTCTGCCCCAAATCTGTATTATAGCGGTGGCAAGCACAGGTGCATAGAAAATTCCATGTGCAGGAGCTTTAAAGAAGTACCTTGATTTAGACGAGGTTATGAAAGGAGAACATTTAAGGAACAGATTTGCTTACTTATGATTTCTAGTGTTTCCATTGCTTGCCTTGCAGTTTGTGTTATTCATGAGAAGGAATAAGAGATTCCTCCCACACTGCATAAACACTCTGGCTGCATGACCTTGAAATAATCATGCTTTGCCTATACTGCAGAAACTGATATTGGCATACATACAGCTCAACAATTTTAATCTTACCACCATCAGAAGGAAACATGGTGAAAACAGTCACATAAACACAGAACAGTGGTTCTCAAACTTACTGTGTACAAAGATTATCCAAATTGGCATTCAGGAGTAGTAAAAATGACTGTAGACATTGTAATTCAATAGAACACCCCACATTTAGGCTATCTTATTCAACAGAACAACTCGCTTCACCTTTAGATTTTGTCTGAGTCAGTAGATTTGGGATGAGCCCTAGAAATCTGAGTTTTAAGGCTTATCTTAAGTGACTCTGACGTGGGAAGCCCCGTCACCGTCTGGATGTTCTGCAATTGAAATTAACCAACACCACAATAGGACTAACTTGGTGCTGTTTTTCCAAGAGCTGAACATTATAGCATCAGATCTGTGTGGAGTGTTTGTACACAATGTCTTGGGTGAGGTAGTTATTGATGGGAGCTTAAACTAAAGAAGCAAATTCTAATGTTAGCACAGTTTTCATACCCATTCTTTTAAATTCCCTTTCTTGTCTGATTAGGAATCCTGCAATCTGCCAAACAATGAACAACTCCCTCATGACCCTTCTGTATTCGTAAGTCTCCCCTAACAATATACCGAGCAGTACATAGTCTAAACATAGTTTAAACAACGAAATGTATTCTCTCATCGTTCTGGAGGCTGATGAATCAAGGTGTCTGCAGAACCTTGCTGCTTTCAAAGCCTGGAGGGGAGACACTTTTCTTTACCTCCTCTGAGATTTTAGAGGTGCTCATTGATCTTTCCCAAACCTTGGCATCTTTTCTCTTGCAAATCATCATGTTTGTGTGGTATTCACCCCAACTTCTGCATTTGTGTCTGTGTGGTATTCTCCTTGCATGAGAGTCTATTTCTTTGTCCAAATTTCCCATTTTTATAAGGGCTCCAGTTATTCTGGTGGAAAGCCCATCCTAATGACCTCATTTTAACTCACTTACCCCTGTAAAGGTCTTATTTCCATCTAAAGTCATATTCTCATGTATGAAGTTTAGGACTTCAACACGTCTTTATTAGAGGGGAACACACAATTTGGACCATCACACCTTCTTTCCCTTTAATTCCCTTGTTGAATGCATGCATTCTCTCAGATGTGGATCGTAGGAATAGGAAGGGTGAATTGCACTTCTGGAGACTGTGCTATGTGTATTGTCCTGCTTGACTTCTTATAAAAATATAAAATGACCATTTTATATTGGTGGTATATAAACATTGGCAAGGACACATGCAAAGGGGTGGCTGAAACCTCATCCTGGGGGTGAAATCAGTTCCTTAAAACTGATTGCTTTATATATTCACCATTATTTTTTTTCTTTAATTGACTTCTTCCTTTCTTTAAGTCATGTTACTTTAAAAAATCAACACAAAATCCTTTTTAAGATCTTATGTTATCAGATCCTAGAAAACAGCATGTTATTCTCTTCTTAAAAATGTGGATTAAGATAAAGTTTGCCAAGTTGTCAAGTCTTAAAGGCAGAGCCTTAGACTATTCCATTCACAATTCTTAGTTACTTCATCATTCAATTTTTTAAAAAATTAAATCCAAATCAAAAAGCAATTTTTTCAACAAAATATGTAAGAAAAATTATTTTTTTTTATATATTTGGTATTTGGCCAAGTTTTATAAAAATTAAACTGTTTATAATCTTATATGTGACAAAATCATTGAGAACTAATTCTCCCAGGTGATTTCTCATACAGTATTGGACAGGAGAGGTTTCTGTAGGATTTGCTGTCAAGGCCTGTGTAGGGTATGTAATAACTTCACTGTGGGACAGGAGATGTTAATGAAGATGATACGCATACACCCAAAGCCAGGATGAGAGGCAGAGTGGGAAAGGACTAAAAAAAGAAAACAACAAAAAGAATAACAGATCTTGAATACACAACTATTTTTTATCCCCAGTAAAGGCAAAGCATGAACTTAGGACGCTTGTCATTAAAAAGACAGAAATGCATGAAAGTAGGAAAGGAAAGGAAAATAATATGTTTTAATTGCCAGAAGAGAAAGAAGAAAAATTAAAGTAGAGAAGATGTCTTCTAAAGGGAAATTAGTTGTATTATTAATATGGTACTGGTAGCACATGAAGCAGTCTCAGTAATGCGTCTGGGCTCAGAGATGCTCTCTGGATACGGTTTACAGTGTCCTATTTCCCTGCATTGTGCCCTGTGATCGTAGTGATGAGCCTGGGCTCTGTTGCCGCTTTTGTTTGTCTGCTCCTTTGTTGTCTCTCAAAACAGGTAGCAGGCCCTGCTCCAAGATGAAATTAAACTCCTGTGCTTCTTACAAAGCAGGTGGTTCTTCATGGGTTGATAGACTTGGACCCCAGATTCTAAGTCAGGATTTTGTTTTGCAAGGTTCCTTTAGACATAATTCCTAGGAAAACATTCACATTTCATTTGGGGACACACATTTACAAGCTATAAATGATATGTGCTTTTTAAAAAGTTTATGAAAATTTTTAAATACCCAACTAAAAAAGTCTCTAAAACTAAAAAGTAATTGGGATAATTTATTCAAAGAGGAGAAATACATAATTTAATATATTTAATAAATCTAACTAAACTAATATTTCTTTCTCAATTATTAAATGCTATATATAAGCTTATAAAGCCAGATGTCTAACTTATACCCTCAATTATCTTGCTAGGAGAATTGTAGTTTTCAGATGATCTTATTTCATGATAAATTCACGTACAACTTGGTGATTTAAAAATAACCCAAGTTTGAATGGATCATCAGCATTTATTATTATATCTTTTAATCACTTTGTATTTTGTCTTTCCTTACACAGTGTTTCAACTACTCTTGCCTCAATATATTAAACTATTTTACAATAAGATAGAATTTGTAACATTCTTGCTTTATCCCAACTGCTTAAAGATCCCTTATAATCTCAAATTGCTTACAACTGGAAATTTCTCTGTATTCCCCATAACTAACACAGCATATGGGATGTATTAAATGTTAATTGAATCTTTGTTGAATAACAATAAAATAAATCATTGTGAACACAGGATGGGTTCAGTGATGCTACTAAAACTACCAGGGTATCAGCAGGTTTATTCACACAGGGAGGTGACAGAAAATAAAAGCATTCACATTGTGGGTGTCTTTGAAAGTCATAGTCAGGAGCACCTCTCCTGCATTTTGGTACAGACAAATGAAGAACTATCACATATTTTTTATTACTACTATATTTGGGAAAAGAAAAGAACTTCAAATAGAAAAAAGAGCATTTAAGGGATAACTGTGAGCATTAGTTCGTGGGATAGGAAAGTAGGCAGGTGAATGAGTGACTCAGAATTGCTGGCATTCGAGGGACCATTTGGAGACATAAAGAAAGCAGAAAAAATAAAGGAAATGAAGCACCCTACACTATAGAGCCAGAGAATGTGACTAGGAACAATCGAATGCTCAACATACAGGGAAGAAGAGGCGAGGAGTGAGAGTCTGGAGAAATAGAACCAAGGATCTACATTCCTAGCAGAAAGCAATGATGGAAATAAAAAGAAATTGTCAAAATGGTCAAGGCTGGTTGGATTAGGGATGTGTGGAACAAAAACCAACCTTTCATTCTGTCCTTAAGTATATGCATTACAATAAAAATTATGATTATCAGCAGCTAAGAGTAAACAGGATTGAATGGCATGAGAATGCCACTGAACTTGATCCTTGATCCCTCCAGAAACAGGGAGACTTTGGATGATTTTTAAACATAAGCATCGTGATCAGATCTGAAGGAATAAACCAGGACGAAGTGAAGTTTGTGCTCTGGAAGGTGAATTAAAGTAGTAATAGCTAATGCTTATATTCTACTTATGTGAGCTAGGTTGTTTGCATGTATTACAAATGGTTTGCAAGTGGTTTATGTGTGTTAATGTAATCCTCAGAGGAAATAACCAATTTAGGTACTATTATCACCACCATTTTTCAGATGAGGAAACTGAGGCATGGGGTGAGTAAGTAATTTACCAAAAGAGACTCAAATGGCAGATGGCAGAACCTGATTTAAACCTCCAAGGCTGGGTCCAGTATTATAAATACTATACAGTTGAGTCTCCAAACAATATATCTAGGAGCCTAAACATATGTTACACACAACTGTAATCATTAAGTTATCACAGTTATTTATATTAAAATATAGAAAATTTAACTTAGGCTATTCAAAAACTACAGGAGAGAGCTGTATAATTTGTTTTACTATTTTAGGAAAAAAGTTTTATTTTTTTCTAAATTGGTTTATGATACATTTCCTTATTTATCTATTTTTCAGTGGTATGTTTTTCTCATTTACCCTCCAATACCTTTGATTTTGATCACTACTTTAGTTACTTTATAAGATATTGGGACTCATAAACTCAGCTTATATTTCCCAATATCATGTCAAAAGTATAATCTGATTAAGGAAGTAGAAAAAGTCAACATTTATTTAAAGAAAATTCTCAAGGCCAGCCTATGTGCTTAATAAATTCTTATCAGTTTTGATGCTTGATGAATAAAAAATAACAAAGAAATATATTTAGGATGAGGCAAGTGAAATGAATTGTACCAAGCAATGAATAGTAGATGACTTGACATTTTATTTTTTTATTATTTTTTTTTTTATTGAATCATAGCTGTGTACATTAATTCCATCATGGGGTACAGTGTGCAGGCTTCACATGCAATCTGAGATATTTTTATCAACCTGATTGACATAACATTCATGAGATTTAGCTACTTTCTTTACAATGCCATCAACCCCCACTGGGCTGCCACCAACTCAGTTTCCTTC
>CAUYON010147128.1:0-19152 GCA_963573935.1 Arctocebus calabarensis
TCCTTTTATCATAAGGACATTTGCATTAGACTGTTTATTGCAGCTCAATTTACAATTCCCAAAATGTGGAAACAGCCTAAATGCCCACCAACCCAGGAATGGATTAACAAGCTGTGGTATGTACACCATGGAATACTATTCCGCCATTAAAAAAAAAAATGGAGACTTTACAGGCTTTGTATTAACCTGCATGGAAGTATAACACATTCTTCTTAGTAAAGCATCTCAAAAATGGAGAAGCATGAATCCCATGTACTCAATTTTGATATGAGGATAATTAATGACAAATAATGACATGGTGGGAGTGGGGGAAGGGGAGAGCAGAGTGAGAAGGAGGTGGAGTGGGGAAAGGAATAGCAAAGAGTAGGAAGGAGGGAGGGGGCTGGGGTCTTCATGTGTGCCACACCTTTCGGGGGCAAGTCACGATTGTAAGATGGACTTTACCTAACAAATGCAATCAGTGTTAACTGTTTCTTGTACCCTCAATGAATCCCCAACAATAAAAAGAAAAGAAAAGAAATAGTAGATAACTGACATAACCCAAACTATCAGTTGCCAAATTAAATGTAAATGATCAAAATGTTCCAAGTAAAAGATATTTTTTCAAAAAAAATTAAAAATAGAAATACAACGTGCCTGTAATCCTAGCCCTGTGGGAGGCCAAGGCAGGTGGATTGCCTGAGCTCACAGTTTGGAGATTAGCCTGAGCAAGAGTGAGACTCTGTCTCTAAAAATAGCTGGTTGTTGTGGCAGGTGGCTGTCGTCCCAGATACTCAGGAGGCTGAGGCAACAGAATCAATTGAGCCCAAGAGTTTGAGGTTGCTGTGAGCTATGACGCCATAGCACTCAACTCCAAAGTGACTGAGACTCTGTCTCAAAAATCAATCAATCAATCAATCAAAATAAAATTTTAAAGAAATTTTTAAAACTAAATTTGACCATAATAGAAAAAAAAATCCCCCCAAATGATGCAACATTTAAAAGAGACATACCTTAAATACAAGTTGAGTACCCCTAATCTGAAAATCCAAAATCTGAAATATTTTAAAATTGAAAACTTTTTGAGTGCTGACATGATGTGCAAAGGGTATGCTTATTGGAGTATTTTGTATTTCAGATTTTCACATTAAAGAAGCTCAACTGATAAATATAATGCAAATATTCCAAAATCTAAAAAAAATCCCAAATCTGAAACACTTCTGGTCTCAAGAATTTTTGTTAAAGAAAAATTCAGTGATATAAAGACATAAGTAGGCTGAAGGTAAAATGAAACATAAAGATGTATCATCTAAATACTAAACAAATCTATTATGATTATATATGAACATCATGACAAAAACCAACTTTAAGATAAAAATTATTGTAAAAGATAAAGAGGGACAACCATAACCATAAGAAGGTAATTCAACAGGAAAATCTGGCAGTCCTAAACGTACCTATTACATTACCACGGCTTTAAAAACCTATAAAGGAAAAAATGGACAGAACTAACAAAAAGACAAATCTATAATCATATCTAGAGATTTATTTTATTTTTTTCTGAGACAGAGTTTTACTTTGTCACCCTGGGTAGAGTGCCTTGGTGTCACAGCTCACTGCAACCTTCAACTCTTGGGCTTAAGTGATTCTATTGCCTCAGCCTCCCAAGTAACTAGGACTACAGGCGCCGGCCACAATGCCAGGGTATTTTTGTTGCAGTTGCCACTGCTGTTTTAGCTGGGTTCGAACTGGCCACCCTCAGTATATGAGGCCAGCGCCCTACCCAGTTGAGCCACAGGCACCGACCATATCTAGAGATTGTATTTATTTATTTACTTATTTATTTTAATTAAATCATAGCTGTGTACATTAATGCAATCATAGGATACAATGTGCTGGTTCCATATACAATTTGAAATATTTTCATCAAACTGGTTAACATTGCCTTCATGGCATTTTCCTAGTTATTATGTGAAGACATTCATACTCTACACCTAGTAAATTTCACATGTACCCTCGTAAGATGCACCATAGGTGTGGCCCCTCCTCACCCCTCTCTCTCTACTTTCCCCTTCTTCTTGGGTTATAATTAGATTATAGCTCTCACAAGAAAGCTATTAATTAGTTTCATTGTAGGGCTCATATCTAGAGATTTTAAAACATCCTCACAGTGATGATCAAAGAGGCAGATAAAAATTATCAGTGAGGGTACAGGAGGTCTGAACAACTTGATTAACCAGATTAATCTAACCGACTTATCTGGAAACTACACCCAACAACTATATACCACATTCTGAACCATAAAATATTTCTCAACAAATTTTAAAGGACTGAATTCAAAATATGTTCTGTCACCACAAGAGGATTAAATGAGAGAACAACAAATGAAGATATGTTTGGAAATTTGGAAACCCATTTCTGAATAACCCAGTTGTGAAAGAAGAAATCATACCAAAAGTTAGAAGGCACTTGAACTGAACAACATCAAAAGTCCAATATGTCAAATTTCTGCAATGCAAAACAAATCATACCTTTAAATGTACATATTGGAAAAGGAGCCAGGTTGAAAAATCAATGCACTAACGCCTCCATTTAGAAAAAGAACAGCAAATTATCTCCCACGTGGAAGGATGGATATAATAAAGAGCAGAAATCAATGAAATAGAAAGCAGATTTGCAAAAAAGAAAATCAGCAGTATTAAAAGTTGATTCTTTGCAAAGACTAAAGAAGTTGATGCATTCCTAGGTAGACTGATCATTAGAGAGAGAAAAGAGAAAAAGAGGAAGAAAGAAGAAAACAGAACAAAAATTTTTGCTATGTTCTCATAAACAAAAAGAGATATCAGTACAGATTCTATCAGCACTAAAAACAAAATAAAAGGATAAAAGGTCTTTGGAACAACTTTATGCTAATAAATATGATATAATGTAGATAAAATGAAAATATTTCCTGAGAATTATATTGGCATGGCACAAGAAAAAATGGACACTCTGAACTGTTCCCTGTTACAGAATGTATAACAATCTGAAATTTTTCTTTTTATCACATCTACCCGACAGAATGTAAGCTCTGTGACAGCAGGGACCTAGTCAGTCGCGCTAACCAATGAATCTCCAGTACTCGAATCATCAGAATGCCTGACAAATTGCAGGGGATTATAAAATACTGTGGAATGAAGAAAGAATGCCTCCATTTTCTACCAAAGACTAGACTGAGATAAACGATTAATACAGCAGTTCACATGAGATACAAATAATGTATTAACTTCCTTTAGTGATCTAAACCCTGACCTACGACCAGAAACTACATCCTTGGACCACAATTAAATTATTGAATTGCAAATCCCATTCACTGTGTTCCATTTTAATGTTACTGGAGCTCACTACTTCAATAAACATATCGACAATGTAAACTTTTAATTAATTGTTAACAATGTTAACTGTTGGTCTACATAAGGTCTAACATGAGAAATTCCTTTAATTTATTCCTAGGAAAAGTTTTTGTTTCTTCTGAGGAAGTGCTAATGATTTTTTCATCCTATTACTAAAAGGCTGGTTGACATAAAGCTCAGTCATAGCAAGGAAGATGATCCTTATTTCTGCCTTATTTACTGTCTAGTTCCTTGGTGTTAATTTTCTGTTTTATCAAGTCAAACTTAATAAAAATACATGTGATGTCAAAATAATGAAATTATCTACTTTAGCCAAAGACTACGTCTCGGTCACTTCAGGTCAAGTGTACCACAGGATCAAACAACTCGCAAATCTCAGTGGCTTGCAGCTCCTGCTCATGCCATGTGTCTATGTCATAAACTCTGTGTCATGTTCAGCTCTGCTCCACACTGTCTTCCTTCCAGGATCCAGGCTGAAGGGGCAGGATCCTCATGCAAATGGCCCAGAAAAAAGTATGTATGTCAAAATTACTCTCAAAGCCTCTCCTTAGAATGCACATCAGTCAAAGCACTCAACCAAGCCCAGTGTCATGGGGTAGGAACACATAATCTTCCTACAGAGTCCTTCAATAACATAGTACAGCACAGATAATGTTCTCTACCAGAAAAAGCTGTAATGAACATCAAATGGTAAAGAGAGACAATTAATAGTCTCTGCCTCTGATGACTGAGCACCCACCGGGCACAAGGCGCTGGAGGAGACATTAACATTTCAGACATAATTTTTCTAATCCTGACAACTCTTTAAGGAAGGGGGAATTCCTTACCACTAAGGAAGCTGAAGCACAGACACCAAGTCACGTGGTGTAGAAGTGGCCGAGCAGGAACTCTACCCGGTTCTACAGGATTCCAGAGCCTGCCTCTTCTCCTATCACACTGTCTACCCTTTGGTTCTCGTTTAAAAAGTTTCTTTGGCTCTTTTTTCATTACTTTCTGGGTTTTTTTTTGTTTGTTTGCTTGTTTTTATTTATTTTTAGAAAAAGGGAATTGAATGAAACAATAAAAATAAAACTGAGGAAAAAAAGCCAAGAGAACTGTTTTTGTATTAAGAATGGTTTGTATTGGTCGGCGCCTGTGGCTCAGTGGGTAGGACGCTGGCCCCATATACCAAGGGTGGCGGGTTTGAACCCGGCCCCAGCCAAACTGCAACAACAACAACAACTAAATAAATAAAAAATAACCAGGTGTTGTGGCCGACGCCTATAGTCCCAGATAACTTGGGAGGCTGAGGCAAGAAAATCACCTAAGCCCAGGAGTCAGGTTGCTGTGAGCTGTGACTCCACAGCACTCTACCGAGGGCGACAAAATGTGACTCTGTCTCTAAAAAAAGAATAGTTTGTATTCCATCTACAACAGAAACAGATGTTGACACATTCTAAGGGAAAAAAGGGTGGTCGGGCTGTGAGCAGTGGCTCACACCTGTAATCCTAGCACTCTGTGAGGCCGAGGCAGGTGGATTGCCTGAGCTCAGGAGTTTGAGACCCTATTTCTACTAAAAATGGAAAAGTTAGCTAAGTGTCATATTGGATACCTGTAGTCCTAGCTTCTGAGGAGGCTAAGGCAGGAGGGTCACTTGAACTCCTAGGAGAGCGAGGTTGCTGTGAGTTACGAGGACACGCAACACTAGCCCGGGGCAACAGAGTGAGACTTTGTCTCAGAAAGAAAAAAAATTTTTTAAAACGAAGAAAAGAAAAACATGGTGTTTTCTACAAAATAGATCTGCTCAGTCTCATTACACAAAAGACTAATACTTCATAAGTATTAGTGACAGAAGCTGAAATGTGCCCGTAACATTGCACCCAAGAAGAGTTTCACATTGTTGAATACATCACCATGAACATTATATACATCTATACATAAAGAAACCTATAAACAGCGATTAATAGTGTGACATTATCTATAGATAGAGAAATCAAATGATTAGATGTAAGTGAAATTAAATTAGAGAAGATGTCATGAAAGACAGAAATTTTAGGGAGGGAACGAGGCAGTTGCATCTTAAGACAGTTATTAAGGGCTGTATTGGAGTAACAGTATGAAGCTATTCCCATTCCTGCTGACTTTTTCTATGTTAGTACTAAATATTTGTTCAAAGGGGGTAAACAATTTGCATTCTTCAATTCAGTATTACATTTAAACAACGTAAACTTCACTTGCAAACTTTTAAAGCAATAGATATTTCTTCAAGAATCACCTTATTGGCACTGCTCTTATCACATGTTTTTTTGTTTTTTGACAGTCTCACTTGTCACCCTTGGTAGAGTGCCCTGGCGTCCACAGCTCACAGCAACCTTAAACTCTTAGGCTCAAGCAATTCTCTTGTCTCAGCCTCCTAAGTAGCTGGGACTACAAGTCCTGCTACAACACCTGGCTATTTTTTTTTTTTTTTCTAGAGACAGGATTCTCACTCTTTCTTGCTCAGGCTGATCTTGAACCTGTGAGTTCAGGCAATCCACCTGCCTCAGCCTCCCAGAGTCCTAGGATTACAGGTGTGAGCCACTGCACCTGGCCTTGTCATCTGATTGTAAACTAGCTTAAAAGTACCAAGATGCGGCTTGGCCTGTGGCTCAACAGGCTAAGGCGCCAGCCACGTACACCTGAGCTGGTGGGTTTGAATCTAGCCTGGACCCACCAAATAACGACAGTTGCAACCAAAAAATGGCCAGGCATTGTGGCGGGTGCCTGTAGTCCCAGCTACTTGGGAGGCAGAGGCAAGAGACTCGCTTGAGCCCAGGAATTGGAGGTTGCTTTGAGCTGTAATGCCACAGCACTCTATCCAGGGTGACTGCTTGAGGCTCTGTCTCAAATAAATAAATAAATAACCTTAAAAAAAAAAGTGCCAAGATGTGCACTTTTGATGTACATTAAAGCAAGAGCCATTTTAAGAAAGGAAAACAATGTATTAAAATTGTAATACTCTATATACCAATAACGAAAGATGAATATGTCACGTTTGAACACCTCTGATAATTACAGAAGTCAAATGTGATTTTAGTATTAACATTTTCAGTTTTTTTCTTTCTTTGTGTATACATTCTTTTTTGCACCCTTTGTATTTTATCACCAAAAATATCCCTGTGTAATTTTGAATGAATGATATTCCATCATATGTGAATGTTATACTTTTATTTAACACTGTTATCTATTTTTGACCATTTAGAATTCTTCCAATTTTTTGGTACCATAAAATTCAATGTAGTGAACATAGCTGTACAAAGATGAATTGCTCTTTCTTTAGCATAGTTTCCCACTGACAGCAGTGGGTCAGAAAACACAAACTATTCCAAAGCTCTTGATGCATAATGCCAAGCGGCTTTCCAGAAAGGTCTTACCAAATCACATTTCTAAGACAGTGTAGCAAGTGACTTTTACATTGCACTTATGATAAAATATTCTCATCTCTTTTCGTCTTTGCCAATTAATTACAACAAAAAAAAGACTAGCTTGGTATTTTAACTTGCCCTAATTTGATCTCTCTTGAAGGTGAATAGTTTTTATACGTTTATGACCAGTCTACACTAATCCTTCCCATAGCTACTGCAATTCTTTCCAATTAAAATGAAAATTCATATTCTAAGAAGGCTGGAAAGATGGGAGGAGACTCACTGGGTAGAACTCTGAAGGGGAGAGAGAAGGTAGGGGCAAAGGGTTTAGATTTAATCTTTGAGGACATGAAGAACAACAAAGATTGAGGAGGAAGAGAATGACAGCAAATATGGGGAAAATCTGAACATTGACTAAAAGGAGGAGAATAGTTATATTAATCAATTATTATTAACCTATTTGATAAAATTTATCTTCTAAAGCAGAATGTCCAGGAACAAAAAATTTCCTATTGCTGAAATACTTCCTAAGTGATTCTGAAGTTCAGCAGGTTTAGAAACAATGCTTTGGTTCACTGAGTGAACTCCCTCCTATTCTTATATATTCTCCTTCCCTTTCAGCATACTGCCTGACAATTATTTAGTTCTCTTACTCATTCCTCTGATAACTGAGGAAATACATAAAGCAAGACTTAGTCGCTCTCCTTAGGAGCTCCAGATTTGTTAGTCACAATTAGGAAACCTTCACAGTGACACATTAAATATTATCATTCGTTGACTTCAACTTGGTCATGCTATATAACACAATCCAATCCATCATCCAATCTGTCATCTGATGGACATGGTGTTAAATCAAGGTCAAAGCATGAGACCAACGTCCCAAGGGCACTTGGTTTACAAAGCAACTGCGGGCACTCTGTGTGCCTTACCCAAGTTCCCAGACCCTCCTAGAATTGTTGGTACCTTGGCAACCACCTACACCCCTGGTCACCAATGAGCTGAGTGTCATGCTGCATTACTAAGAACTCTTCAAGCTCCATATTCTAAAAATAAAAATAGTCAAACATTTGGAAACTCATCTAATACATACAATGAAGGGCCAAGAAAAAACAATGTTAATGGATTGATGGTGAGATAAAACCCTAGAGGAGGTGAGAAAGGGGGAAGGAGGGTGGTAGAAATGCAGATAACATGGAAAAAGATATTTTGAAGCCAAGACAAAGCAAAATAAAGACTAATCTGGCCAATGGAAAAATAGACATTCGTCTTTATTTGTATGTTGATTAATTTATTGCATAACTCTTCCAAAGTAAATCCAACTTCATTAATAATATAAAAACTAAATCTTTATTAGGCACACATTACTGTTTGAATAGGACTGTCATTGACGTAAAAGAAAATTAGTTGATAAGGCAAGGTTCTCTGTTCTTTCCCAAGTTACTATGGAAAAATGAACATATTAATGATAAAAACAGACTTAATGCTTTTAATTTCCTGGTTATGGATCTTTTTTGGCATTACAATATGAGAAACATGATTATGCTTATAAGGAACAGGCATTTTATTTCCTTTAAAGTTCTCAAAATGACTTCGTATCTCTCTTTAAGAATGAAAACACCATCTTCTCCAGAACCAAATGTGATTTCAAGCAACTACCACCTAATCTCATGAGACCCCCCCTAATAGACCTGATACAGGAAATTCAGACAAGGCCTGTGTAAAAATTATACAGATTCTACAAATTTTCCCTCATTAGCCAAAATGTTTAGCTAGATCCAGAAGAAAAGAAAAAGGACTTTTGGAAATAGTTTTTAAAGAAAAGTTAATGTAGTCAAATGTCCATTTTGAACATGGATAATTATAACACATAGGTAAAGAAATACAAAATATTTTGGCATATTATCCACTAAAAATGTAACACTAAATGTCTACTAAATTCTAGGACTTTAACATACGTTGTTTCATCTAATCCTCACAAAAAAGCACTTACTCCCTCCTGAAGAGATTAGTCTAAAGCAGTTTCAATAATGCCATCGTCCTTGCTAGTGATTTTTGTAGTTTTAGACTGACAATGAAATATTAGAAACATAAAGAGGTGAGGAAAGCCTGGGGTAGGTTTTTCTGAGCACGTTTTCTCGGTCTTAAGATAAAGATATAGGAAAAGACTGCTTTGTTTCCTCTTGACATTGATGTAGCTAAGCTCGATTGATCCTGGAGTGGCCCCAGCCACCTTGCAACACCAAGTAAGCAGCTGAGGGCAAAGCCACCCATGGCAACAGTGAGGGAGCTGACACTCTTAAGCTGCTGACTTAACTTAGCCTAGAGCCAGCCCTACTTGGAAGTTCATGTCTTAGAAGATACATTTTCTTATGTTTAAGCCCACTGAAGCGAGACGTTCTGCCACTTGTGGGATTCCAAGAGAATTCTAACTCATAAGGCAGATCTTACTCTTATTTTTTAAATAAGAAAATACGATTTCATAAAAGTTAAATAATTTGCCTAAAATGATACTGTTTACAAGGACTGAGTTATCATGGATCCCTTGTCAGTCTCCCGATAGTCCACATCTCCTTAAAAAAAATGAATAGACATTTCTGGAAATGTCTGCTCCTGGAAAGTCCAGGAAAGAGAGCCTAGGATAGGCCAGGTGCCATGGCTCATACCTGTAATCCTAGCACTTTGGGAGGCAGAAGCAGGTGGATCACCTGAGCTCAAGAGTATGAGACCGGCTTGAGCAAAAGCAAGACCTCATCTCTATTAAAAATAGAAAAAAAAAAAAATTAGCTGGGCACTCTGGCAGGTGCCTATAGTACTAGCTACTTGGAAGACTGAGGCAAGAGGATCACTTGAACTCTGGAGTTTGAGATTACTAGATTTGAAATTTTAATAATCACAGGGGATCATAAAATTGAATTTCAATTTCTTTAGTTGTAAAATGGGAAGGAAAATGTCAGCTTTGCCCACTGCACAAGGTTCTTGGAGCCTCCACAGTTAATAACGTATTAAAAAAAACCCGTGTGAACTGTAAGGTTTGATTATTATTTCTACGTATGTGAACAAATACTATATACAACAAAATTTTCTAAATAAATCAAGCTATATAGGGAACTCCACATGACAATTTTATGGTTATTGCTTATTATTTTAGGTTAAAAAAGAAATTGTGGAGATAATCTTGGTAATTAGAACTTCCATGGCCCTCTAAGTCACAGTGATTTGTCCACAATAACTCCTCGGACCACCTCCAGTTGTTATATCTGTTGAAACTCGGTGGCCATTATTTTTAGTAAGACTAGACTCTTGGGTTACAACTTCTTTGAAGTTGGCTTCCTTTCCACGTTCCCACACTCTCCTCTCTCATCTTTGTCCCTTCTGTACTCCAATCGTCCCTAACCAGTACATGTCCCAGGGACCACTGCAACCTTAACTTATTTAAAACTTTATATTTAACAGCTATCATAAAAGGCACAACCTTTTATTAAACTACAACTAAGGGTGCTGGCCTCATATTCCGGGGGGTGGGGGGGTAGGTTCAAGCCCAGCCCTGGCCAAAAACTGCAAAAAAGAAAAACTACAACTAAACTATAGTTTAATTACCTAAAGATTAAAAAGACATTTTCCATACTTTAACTTGAATTGCAGACATTTAAATATAGGGGAAAAATAGCATTATTTCAGGCATGCTCAAGAGTGTCAATGAACAAAAATAACTAAGGAAATGACAATGCAAAACATCAAATGTCAAAGAACTACTTTTTTGTAATGCTTAAATTAGTAGGGTGTATTCATCCTCTGTCACCAATAAGAGTCAAGAAGAGAAGTCTGTTCTAAGCAAACTTAAAAAACTCTAAACCAGTGGTTCTCAACCTTCCTGATGCCGCGACCCTTTAATACAGTTTCTGTGGGTAGCAACTCACAGGTTGAGAATCACTGCTCTAAACCATAAAATTGTTTTCTCTTTTTCTGTCTTCACATATTCTGAAACCTCCAACTAAAGCTTTCAGAAAATAGATCTGTATTCGGGAGACATACAGATCTAGACTTCTATAGAAATAAAAGGCTGCTATGCACAATACCTGAATCATATTCTGGGCTCAGAGGAGTGTAAAACTTCTTCCTTCTACTATGGGGCAGGAACATTTAGGTCATTAACAGTATTAAAAAGGAAAATCACAAGAAAGTGTTTGATGAGCCACTGGAATCATAACCACTTGAGGTTCTTTTTCTAGTGAGTTGAAGCTTTTATCCTTAAACTTTCCATGGTCACATGTTTATTCAAACCAACAGAAAATGATTCAGTCCATGGAAAGAAGCCCAAGGGATTGACTATCTCACCTCACTCTTTATCCCAGCACCTGCATTTGACAAGTGAAAACTCAGAGGATTATGACTCAAAGTAAAAGGTCAATTGAAATAGCCTTCTGGGACCCATGACTCAGGGAAGGAGTGATCCTGGCTACATCTAGCCAGATGCTGACACTGAGCACCTGGACACAGCAGTTTTCTGCTTAGCTCGAACAACAGAGGGGGAGGTCAGGGAAAATGCCAACATAAATGAGTGTGTGTTTGCACTACTGTGGAAGTTGAGTCAAGACACCAAGAACCACTTAAACTGCTTTATAAGGATAAGGGCATAAAAAAGCGTCCACTTTTTAAAACTTCTTAGTGTCTTTTTAGGACAAATGGATATAATGACAATAATGGCACATTGTAGGTAGGTACAGTGAAAGTGACATTCTTACATTACTAAATAAATCAGTCAGTGACACACACAAGATCAGATCCTGAGGGTTGTTCCATTAGAAATCTTCGAGCCCTAACAGCTGTCCCTGTTCTTACTAGAAAATTAATGGACAGCTTAACATGACGTCACAAAAATCCTGACATCTTCAACTTGACCTGAAGACCCTGAACACAGAGGTCTATTGAGAAAGTGAATGTTCCTAGGTTAAATGGAAATCATAAAAAAGAAACCAGGATCTGTTAAGTATACATGTAGAAGGTTAAAAACACACTAGATAAAAATTCTACTCATTAACTGAACTTTCTGTAACCTTGAAAGCGCTTGGTAGTCTAAATTGTTTTTTCAAATAAGAAAACACTTCTGTTTATTTCTGTACACGATGTGCACTAAATTCATAGAAGTGGTTTTCCATTTGAATTCACTGACCTTGGAATATTGGGCTTTTCAGGATTGTTTATGCATTTCGTTATCACTGCTGTTTCAAAGCTTTTAACCTAGGCATTGTGTTTCCTAAATATCAGATTCTAATTCTCCTATTATCAAAAATTTTCCTAAAGTATAAATTTTATAATAAAAAAGGCTTTATAGTTATATTCCTCTTCTGTAACAGCAGAAAAAAGGAAAAACTTGGTTAAAAGAAACTATAAAACTCTTTGCCTTGCAGTAAAAATTTATACTACAAATTTAAAAGTCCAAAGCAAGGCTTCCCATGAAGGATCTAGAAAATCACTGTCCTTGAGTTTTCCTCTCATTATTCTACTCTTAGCCCTTAGGAGGGTTTGAATGTATCCTCCCCAAAGCATGTTGGAAATTTAATCCCCAGTGCAAAAGTGTTGGGAAGTGGGGCCTAAAGAGAGGTGATTTGGCTATGAGGGTTCTGCCTTCACAAAGGGATTAATGCTGTTATCTTCAGAGCTGGTTCGTTACAGAGGGAGTGGGCTTCTTATAAAAGGACAAGTTGCTTTTGCCCTTCTGCCACAAGCTGATGCAACAAGAAGCCCCTTGCCAGACGCTGGCCCCTTAGTCTTGGACTTCCCAGCCTCCAATACCATGAGACATAAATTTCTTTTCCTTACCCAAATGCAAGTATTCTATGATAGCAGTACAAAAAGAAACTACGACAATCTTTCTAAACTACTAAAATGATAAAATATTTCTGTTTCACAAATTCAAAAACTTTTATGGCTATCACAAAGTAATTCCTGGACTCAAATGGCCTCCTTTAAAGGAATGTTTCAGGAATACTAGAAGTACAAAAGAATAATATAAGCAACACTCCCTCATACAATCCCTCCACCAGCTTAAGAAATAAACATTTGCAGTATACTTGAAGCTGCATGTGAAGCTCTCCTAGGCGTCAGTCTATTTCTTCCTATTCACTGGTCACCAAGATACTGAATTTGGAATTTATGACGCCCATCCAGGCATCTATACTTATACTAGATCTCTTTGACTATTTTTAAACATTATATAAATGATACTGTACTCTATGTATCCTTCTGCCCACTTCCTTATTTTGTTCAACTTCTTTTAAAGATTTTTTTTATAATGTAGGATCTTTTATGTAGAGAAACTTCTAGAATTTCTCTAGGGTATAAATCTGCCAAACCCTAGGGTATGCAAGTTGTGAACTTTTCCCAATAATGCCATAAATCTTTAAATGCTTATAAAAATTATACTACAACCAGCAGGGGATTAAGACTCTCAATTCCCTAATATCCTTGTCAACAACTGATATGACAGATTTATAAATTTTCATTAATCTGAACAGTATAAAATTGTATATCATTGTTTTAGTTAAAAATAATTTGTTTCTATGTTTTTAAGATACATTGGTTGAGCGTGGTAGTTCACATCTATAATCCCAACAATTCGGGAAGCTGAGGCAGGAGGATTATTTGAGGCCAGGAGTTCAAGACTGGCCTGGACAACATAGTGAGACCCCCATCTGTACAAAAAAAAAAAATGTTAAAAAGTTAGCCAGGCATAATGGCAGGTATTTGTAGTCCTAGGTATTCAAGATGCTGGGGCAAGAAAACTGCTTGAGCCTAGGAATTTGAGGCTACAGTGAGCTATGATCATACCACTGCACTCTAGTCTGGGTGAAAGCCTGTCTGGGGAAAAAAAAAATCATCAGCCATTTGTGATTCTTCTTTGGTGAATGACCTATACATATCCTATGCCATTTTTCATCTCTTTTTCTTAATTTTTTTTTTCTTTTTTGTAGAGACAGAGTCTTATTTTATCGCCCTCGGTAGAGTGCCGTGGCATCACACAGCTCACAGCAACCTCCACCTCCTGGGCTTAGGCTATTCTCTTGCCTCAGCCTCCTGAGTAGCTGGGACTACAGGTGCCCACCACAATGCCTGGCTATTTTTCTGTTTTGCAGTTCTGCGGAGGCTGGGTTTGAACCCGCCACCTTTGGTATATGGAGCCTGCACCCTACTCAATGAGCCACAGGCACTGTCCTTTTTCTTAATTTTTTTAAAGAAATTATTTGTGTATACTGAGTACAGATCCTATATTGGTTACATGCATTAATCTCTATCTGTAATTATTTTTGTTTTAGACCTGGGTCTCACATGTTGCCCAGGCTGGCCTTGAACTCCTGGGCTCCAGTGATCCTTTTGCCTCAGCCTCCTGAGTAGCTGGGACTACAGACATGTGCCACTGCACCTGGTTTACGAATTATTTTTTTACTTTGTTGATAGTACCTTTTATATTTATTGACATATTTATCATTTCCAGTGTCCTACATCCCTTCCTAAACATCCAAGTTTCCATTTGATGTCAGACCCTAAAGATCTTCCTTTAGCATTTCTTATAGTGAAGGTCTGCTGGGAACAAATTATTTCAGTTTTTATTTATTTAGAATTGTCCTTATTTCAGCCTCATTTTCAGCCTCATCATCACTAGACACAGAGTTCTTTACTAATTGTTTTTTTTCTTTCAGCACTTTAACCATGTTATTCCATTGTATTCTGGCTTCATTCTGATAAAAAGTCAGCATTCACTCTCCTGGTGTGATCTTTTTACTTAGGATGCATTTATAACACTTTCTTGTATTTTCTATTTTTCAGCAATTTTACTATGATATGCCAAGGAACAGTTTTCTTTGAATTTGCCCTGCTTGGATTTTGCTGAGCTTCCTTTATCTGTGAGCTTTTGTCGTTATGGTTATTGTTGTGTTTTGTCAGATTTAGATAATATTTGTTCACTAATTCTCCAAATATTTTCCTGCTACATTATATCTCTCTCCCCTTCTGGGACTCCAGTTAAAAGTATTTAAACCACGCAATGCTAACCCAGAGGTGACTGAAACTATTCATTTCTTTCTCAATGTTTTTTCTTTCCTCTCCTTCAACTTCAGTGATTTCTAAAAATACATTTACAACTGATTTTTTTTTTGTTATGTATCCTATTTGTTGTTAATTCTAACTTGTGATATTTTAATTTCACATACTGTATTTTTCAGTTCTAGAATTTCCATTTGGGTCTTTTTCAGTTTCTCCTATAATTCTTCCTTTTTTTTATCCATTATATTCACCTATTCAAGTAGATTCATTAATATATTTATCATTATTGTTTTTATGTCTTTGTCTGATAATTCCAAAATCTGTGTTGTCTATGGGTCTATTTCTGTGACTGATTTTTTTTCTTAATTATGGATCATATTTTCCTATTCTTATATCTTCACTAGTTTTTTATGGCTTATTAGTATTTTGGATGATATGCTGTAGAAAGTTTGGATTCTGTTATTTCTCTTATGAGTACCGAGTTTTGTTCTAACAGGCAAGTAAATGATTAGTGGTTCACCTTGATCATGTGGAGGCTTGGTTTTAGGTTTGATTAGGGTGGTTTTGCTTTGAGTTTGCCTTAATTTTAGTGCACTCCCCTAGCCTTGCTATGTAGTTTTTGTTTCTAAGGTTTGGTCCTTTTAGAGTTTCAGTGGAAAGGTCAAGTTGTTTACCAAGTCCTTCTTACTTGGTGAGGTTCAAACTCCAAAGTGACTGCCCTGCAGGGGGCAGCTGCTGAAATCTCTGTTCAGGTTCCTTAACCTTGCAGCTGTTATTTTCCCCCAGGCTCCTTTGAGTTCACTCTGTACATACACACTTCAGGAGTTAGTCAAGAACCGAAGAGGAGTTTATACGCAGATTTGGGGGCTCCTCCCTCAGTGGCTGCTTCATTTAAGGGTCAGCTAAGACTGTAATCTGCCAGCCTCAAACTGACTCCTCAGGCCAATAAAACTGATTTTTCTCCTGGGGTTCTACCCTCTGCAGACCAGGGAGTGCCCCAAGGGAAAAGCCATTTAAATGTAGATTTTACTTACTGTGTTGCCCTTTATCCAAAGATCAAAACCTTTATAGTTTCTGAAAGTACACTTTGGTGCTTTCCAACTTAAAAAAAAAGTGTTTTCCCAACATTTATAATTGTTATCAGCAGGAAGACCAATGAATACAACAGAACCTACTCTGCCATTTCCAAAAGCCAGAAGCAAGTTCAATGCAATTCATTTTCCCAATCTTTACTTTTAAGATTTAATCATATATATTTATATAATTTTTTTTTTTGACACAGAGTCTCACTATTTTGCCGTGGCATCACAGCTCATAGCAACCTAAAACTCTTGGGCTTAGGCGATTCTCTTCTCTCAGCCTCCTAAGTAGCAGGGACTACAGGCACCTGCCACAACGCCTGGCTATTTTTTTGTTGTAGTCGTCATTGTTGTTTAGCTGGCCCGGGATGGTTTCAAACCTGCCAGCCTGGGTGTATGTGGCTGGCACCATAACCAGTGTGTTAAGGGCACCAAGCCTGATTTAATCATATCTTTAAGCCTTGTTTAAGAAATCCTTTCCTATCCCAAAGTCATAAATATGTTTTTTATATTTTATTCTAAAAGTATTTTTTCTAAAGTATTTTTTCATATTTTGGTCTCTCATTCACCTTGATTTTATTTTTTGTGCATGGTTTAAGATGCAGATACATTTTATTTTATTTTTCCAAGCAGATAAATTTTTGTAAAATCATTAGTGAAGAGACTATTCTTTCCCCTCTGGCTCATGAAGGCTACTCTGTCATAAATATAGGCTGACTTGCCTTACAGTCTGTTCCAGGCTTTCTCTTCTATTCCAGCATTTTATTTGTCTAAGCCTCCAGCCATACTGCAATGTTTTAATTATTACAGCTTTATAACAAGTCTTGTTATCCTGTAGAGCAAGTCTCTTCACCTTGTTCTCCAAAATCACTTAGTCTATTCATGGGCCCTTTATTTGTTCAATACATTTTGGAATCAGTCTGTCAAATCCCATGAAAAGCCCTGCTGGGGGAAATTAACATCTTTAAAATATCATGCCTTCTCATCTACACACTTGGTATATTTTTCTATTTATTTGGATCTTCTTTAAGGCCTTCCTATAAATGTTTATAAATTTTTCCACAAAATTATATGCTGTTTTTATATTATATACAGTATTTAAAGTACCTTTTAAAAATTGTATTTCTTCAATTATCTCTTTGTCTAGTTTATCGCAGTTTAACCTGTCATGTTAAACAAATGTCATCAAATTATTTACTCAACTCACAAAACCTATGATTTAGTGATACACAATCTAATGGCTAGTAATAGTTTAATTGTTTTTTTCTATCATGGACTTATTAATTAAGAGGCTTACTTATACTTACCAAGAGGCTCCATGATCTCTACTTTCAGTGTCTGTGAAATTAGAGTCCAAAAACATATCTTTGTAGATTCGACCAACGAGGCAATACAGATCTGAAGCAACTTGCCCTTCGCTCTGCACCATGGGTATCATAATATCAAGAGCTTTGGCTCTGTCTCCAGGGAGATTCCTCCTGAAATAGAAAACACTGTTGTTTCGATGCAGATTACAGAAGCAATAAAGGCTGATTGTTTTTTAAAAACTCTATTTGATCCATTGATTTACATTAATGAAATTAGGCAAAATAAAAACAATAATTAAATTTTAAACGTCCTCTGTAAAAGTGTCCTAAGCCAAGTATGTATCCTATTGTAGGTCTCATGAGTCCAACAAGGATCTCTTTTGAGTTTCTTTTCTAATAAGGTGATGGATTTTACTTACCCATCCACATTTCTTCCAATTTCCTGGGGAGGGGGGGGTTCAAGTTGGCTCAGTGAGATCAGGGGTGTAGTTTTCTGGTCTTCAATGGGGCAAAGTAAAGTATTCCAAATAGGGACAATTTGACCTTAAGTTTCAATGTCTTTTGTTTAAAACATTGCGTAGATGAATTCACAGACAATACCAAACCCAAATCTAATCCAAGAGTTGCCTAAATTCTACTTGTAACCAAGTGATTTTTTCTAAGAAGCTGCTTTACATATTTTGTTTTTAAATAGCAAGTATGTTTAAGCAGTTCTTAAAACCATGTAAAAATTCTCTAAAAGTTACCATTTGGGGGGCCTTGAAAACCATTATGCTAAGTGAAAGAAGCAAGTCACAAAAGAACCATGTTCTGTGTGATTCTATTAATATGAAATGTCCAAAACAGACAAAGTTAGAGACAGAAAGTAGATTAGTGGTTGCCTAGGACTAGGGTGTTCAGAGGGCAATGGGAGCGTGATTGCTAATATATGGGGTTTCTATTTGGAATAAAGAAAATGTGACAAAATTTGTAACATTGATGGTCACACAGCTCTGTTAATCCATTAAAAACCGTTTGACTTGTACTCTTTAAATGGGTAAATTGTATGGTATATAAATGATATTTCAATAAAACTGTTTTTAAAAATGGCATCATTTCTGTCCTTAATTACCACTTCAAATCTTCTGTCCATGAAATTACATTTTACCCTTTGTACTAAATACCTTAAATTTAGAATACTGCTTCATACAAATATGCTTATCATTTCAGTACATTTTAGTAAAGAAAGACAAAAAACAAAGGACTATTATGAGGGGCTCTTATGAAGTTCATTTCAAAATATAATATATTCCACACCACCTTTCAAAAAAACTTATTTGAGAACAGATGTCCCAGAAGTTGTCCCTAAAGTCACCAGACATAAGGTAAATGGGAAATTGCTGCTAAATGTGCCTTTATTTATAAAATCATCATTACAAAATTTTATAAAGAAGTAGCCCAACACATAGAGAATATTTTGTAAATATTTCATAAAATTTTGTAATGAATATTTTGTAAGTAAAAGTACATTTAACTACAATTTCCCATTTTTCCCCATTTATGAAAGCTTTGGGGGTGACTTTTGGGACACTGTGCACTGAGAGCAGATAATCTCTGGAGGTCTCATTTAAATTGGTCAAATCTAAAGAAAAAGGTATTTAATACATGAGAAGATAAAATATACTTTTGTTATAAATATACATTTATTTTATTTTACTTTTTTACAGATAGGGTCTTGCTTTGTCATCCAGACTAGAGTGCAGCGACACAGTCACAACTCACTGTGACCTCCAAATCCCAGGCTCAAACTGTCTTCCTGCCTTCCAAGTAGCTTAGCCTACATGCCCAGCTAATCTTTTTAATTTTTTATAGAGATGGGGTCTGGCTACTGTTGCGTGATCAGAGACGCGAGGGGCTATAGCTTTGCCTCAGGTGTAGATTTGCACTGTAATGTTAAGAAGGGCGCAAGAAGCAGGCTACAAGCTCTGTTGTG
>CAUYON010147129.1:0-30291 GCA_963573935.1 Arctocebus calabarensis
TCACCCTGGATACAGTGCTATGGCATCACAGCTCACAGCAACCTCCAATTCCTGGGCTCAAGCGAGTCTCTTGCCTCTGCCTCCCAAGTAGCTGGGACCACAGGCGCCCGCCACAACGCCTGGCCATTTTTTGGTTGCAGCCGTCATTGTTGCTTGGCGGGTCCAAGGGCTGGATACGAACCTGCCAGCTCAGGTGTACGTGGCTGGCGCCTTAGCCCGTTGAGCCACAGGCGCCGAGCCTCAGTTTCCATTTCTTACAGTGGTAGAGAGCCATTAAAGTCACTTACTACACATTTATAGAAGGATGACCCGTAGGAGCTCCAGTAGTGAGGTATGAAAGATGCTTTCGTAGGACCTTGGTAGAAGCTGCCTTTTCAGCTCTTGTAGATTCTCCTCTTCCCATGCTAAAGGCGACTTGGTGCTCAGGTTGAATTCTGTTCCAGGATGCGCTCTGGACATTCAGATATATGGGGCATGGTGCCAGGTGGCAAGATGATGGAAGCCAAGCTTCTGGCCATGGGTCCAGGCCCACTTTTACTGTCTATATCACTCACCAAGCCATGCCCAACCTAGCCCACAGATAGAATAAGCCCTATCCCATGTGCCTGTGGCATTTTTATTAGAAGATTCTGGGCACAATTCCTTATTGACATTTATTTCTTAAGCTTGTCTAAGATTTTAAAAAGATACTAGTGTGTTCACACTAGCCGTGGCTCAGATTCTAAAGCTCTGGGCCTCAGTTTCCCTGTCTAGAAAGGCAAAAGATTAGGCTCAGTGAACTACGGTGTTTTCCAGTTCTGGAGCTGTCTAATGTGTTTACTTTGCTCCCTTTCTACATAGAACCCACTTGCACGTGTGCTCTTGATAAAGGGGAACAAAACCATAGTATTTAGATAAGCCCATTCTACGAGGAGTCTCAGTACCAAGGACCCAAAGGCCCAGTCAGATTCCACTGAAGGCAAAAGCAGAATCCTGCTGGGATTCTGCCCTGTGTATTCTGGAAAGTACTTGCAAAGTCTAAACTCCCAGCCCTCACACTGGAGCAAGCCATCCTCTCTTTGAAACCTAAGAAAGTTGCAGGAACAGCCATTTAGCTATCACATGGTTTTCATAATTTCCCTGGCACCCTTGCTAATCATTGAAGTGGGTTTTGGCGGGCAGTGGGGCAATCTCCAGGTATGATGTGGGCATGCTAGACCACAGTTTGTTCACAGGGAGAAAACTGGAGCCAAGATCTTTCAGGGCCCTTCCTGAGTGTGTCTGGCCACAGGGGTCTCTCATGAATATTTGGGGACCCTGATGAAATCCAGGAAGCCAGCTGAGGCACAGGAGGGTAAACCAGATGACCCTTGGAAAGCTGAGTCAGCAAGCATCTGTGATCTCAGCCAGGTGCTGGAAAAACTCCTGTGTGGCAGAAGAGGAGGCAAAAGAATTGTGGAGGGCTTAGAAGATGCTAAGTGACTTGGGACTGACAGAGTAAGCAAAGCACGTGATATTTCCATGTAGTCTTGAAAATCATTCCTTCCCAGAAATATGGACTAAAAGAAGGTGGGCAGTGGAGTTCCAACACCCAGGAGAAGGGGATATGAGTACAACCTCAGTGACAACAAGGAAGGCTTTCTGGAGGCAGTGACATGACAGACAGGCGAGAACTGGCACAAAGGGAAGTAAACAGCTCCATAGCACCAGTGGAGAAAGCTTGGACTTTGGACCAAATGGGCTTGGTTTCAAGTTAACTCGCTGAGTCTTTGTTTTCTCATCAGTAAAATGGAAAATAGAATGCTTGTTTTAAGAATGTTATGGAGATTAAATGAGTTAAGAATAAAACATGCCTGGTTCAAAGTGGGGTTTATTGAAATGATTGGTTGGTGGGGGGCAGGGAGCCTGAAGTGATGAAGAGTCTGGGGGAGAAAATCTATGAAACTGTCTCTTCTCCCTGCTCCGTGGCTAGGGCTGGGGAGGGCAGAGTCCAGGCCAGCACTCCAGATTGTTAGGGTGCTGGTGACCCATTGCCTAGAGCTTGCTGAGAGCATCAGTACAGCAGGCTTCTGCAGGCAGCCAGAGAGGCTCAGAGTGAATTTCCACAAGCCAGGAGGGCCCCATTCTGAGGCTCACACCTCGGGAACTTGAGATGTTGGCCAAGTTCAGAACGTGGGAGGGGAAGGCAAGTGCTGCGTTGGCTCGATTCGGTGGGGAAATGGGCCTCCAGGGTGGAAAAGGAAAATAAAGACAAGGATTCTTGCTGTAGCTTGCTCAGAGAGAGATGTATTTCTCAAAGTCTGCCCCTTCCCTGCCTCTAGATTGTGAGGGAGAACTGAGCATCAGAATCTGACCCAGCAAAGGCTCGCCTCTTCTAGGAAGCCTGCCTGGATGACTCTGGTTGCGGAGGAGCTCTCCTTCCTCCAACCCTGAGGACTTGAGTGTGACTTCAGCTTCATATGCAGAGTGCTTAGTTTATTCTTGATTCAGATTGTATGCTTCCACCAGGAAAGGTAAAAGGGAGAGGAGAAAATATACATTTTTGAGCCCCTACTGTATACCTCACCTTGGGCTGAGCAGTTCTCATGTCATCTCACATAAACCTTGCAACAATTTGCCAAGGTAAAGTCCACTATCTCCATTTTAGAGGCTTGAAGAGACATAATTTTCAGAATTGAGACTGAAGTCTCCTGGACTGTGGAGCTTTTCTAAAGTCTTTTGTCCTTCAAGGCCTAGCTGCTTCATATGGAAGCAAGGTCCCCTGTGTATTGTAGTGAAATAAGTCTGGAAAATGCTACTTGTTAAGCATCCCACTTGAGTTTCCCAGTCCACAACAGCATATTCAAGACTCCGAGAAGTCCTGCAGAGAAGACACCTGATTTACTTCACTTAGCCCAGCAACCCCCAAGTTGCTGGGCTCCATCTCATTACAACTTTTAACATCCCCAAACACACCGTTCAAAATCTGCTATCTATAAAGAAAGGATCCTCAAAATGACAGTATTCAAGAACAAGCCCTCTGAGAAATGTAAGGTGGGCAGTAAAGGTTGCGTTAGATGTGAATAAGAGTCAGTATGAACAAGGGCATACAAGATGGTGAAACAAGGCAGCCTTGGGAGTGAGCAAGGCGAGAGGTCAGGACAGGAAGAACACAGCCCCAGATGAAACCCAGCTTCCTAAGTACTACTCTGTTCTTTGACCACAAAAGCCTGTCTTTGAAGCTGGAAGCATGATGTGACTGTGAGTCATGCTAGCAGGCGTTGCAAGCAGGAGGCAGCAGTTGAAATAAGTGTCCCTGTTGCCTAAAGAAACAGGCAGGATGTAGCATGAGGGACATTAGTTAGACTTCAGTTAACTTCAACTAGCCTGTTCCCCATAAGCCACATGCTCTACCCTACCAACATCCCTTTGCTTGTGTTCCCCACCTCGGAACCTCGGAATGCCTTCCTCTCTGTACCTCTCCATCTTCCCAACCTCCACAGTGCAGCTCATTTGTCAAGAACATCTAAAGATCCCACGTTCTTTACTTTCTCTGGAATCAGGAAACCCCAATCCATTTCCGCTCTCAAAGAAGATGCTGGAGATTTGAGATGTCAATGTCAGGACTTGAAATCTTGGTACCAAGAGTAGGCAAAGAAGTAAGTGTTCCTGCCAAATTCTGCCTAGGACTGAGCACACCTGGGGTGTCATACACTGTCAAGGCACAACACAGTGATACATGCTGGGCTGTCAAGTATTGACAGACCAGATGAGAAGCTCCTGGAGATGAGCACATGGGACATGGGTGAAGTAAAGGGGAAGTGATAGATAGAAATGTAATCAAAATCTTCAAGTAATAACTCACATTGGTACAAGCCCTATATAGTCACAAAGTGGTATTTCTCCAAGTGTGATCTCTGAGCCAGCAACATCAGCATCACCTGGGGACAAGTTAGAAATGCAAATTCTTGCACACCACTTCTCCCAGAACAGTGGAGTCAGAAATTCAGGGTGGAGCCCAGTCAATACATAGTTTTAATGAGGCTTCAAGTGACCTATATTCACATTATAATAATTGCTCCTCATGAGAATAGTGTTATTACCCCTTGTTGTGGAAAGCATCTGAGAGGACATTAGTTCAGTCCTGGGACTCAGCAGATAAGCTGCAGAGCTGAAGCTCCAACCCAGGTGAGACTCCAAACCCGGGTCACTCTGCTCCCAGGATACCAGATTCCATCTGGGTGCAGGGAGGAGTGTCCTGGCAGCGGGACTAAGCTGCCTACCTGGTACTGAAAGAGCTGCCTGCCTTGGCCCCAGTTGGCCTTAATTGGCTCATTAATAGCTGTGATTAGCAAGAATGGAGAAGCCTTTATCTTTGAAGTCCCTGGGTTGTGCTCCAAGCTCACATAGGGAGCTTGCTGTGCCTAATTAAAGCCTAGCCAGTGTTTCCTGTCAAGGACCCAAAGTGTTAATGGCTTCAAGGGAGAAAAATTAAGCTTCAATTTCCATTCAGGGATAATGGATAGAAGCAACAGAATGAAGATGAGAAGAAGGAGGCTTTTAAAGAAGCAGGGCTCCTGTGGTGGGAGGAGCAGAACTTTAGGTCAGGTCCCTTCTGAAGTTCAAAGCCATTGAGGCACTGCTGGCTTTTGGGGGAGCAGGATAGGGCCAGGCTCAGGTCCCCACGTGGCAACCCCGCCTGACATCATCTTCATTCTTATCTTAGTAGAATTCTTGAACATTTCAGCACCTGCAGGTGACACTTGCTTCTCAGGTGGATGTAGATTGAGAGGGCAGAGAGGGCTGGGTGACAGTCCTGGTGGTAGCAGCATCGCAGGGGCTATGAAGGTCCTGGTTCCAGAAGTCACGTCCACTGTGGGGTTGAGGTACTCCAGCTACTACTACTAATTTATCAGTCACCTTTCCTCAAGTCTTTACTGAGTGCCAGACACAGGGTTGGGTGTTTTACGTGACCTCATGTAATGCTATCAGGAATCCTGCAGAAAATGCATAAGGCATCAGTAGTTAGTGAACTGCTTGCCCAAAGACAGAAGTATCTGAGCAACGGACTAAACCCAGCTGTAGCTGCTTCAAAATCTCTTGTTCTTAACCACTAACATAGCCAAGCCTTCCTGATCCTTGAACTTCCTTTTGGGGGTTCCAGGTCATTTCAAACTGAGAATATTAACTCCACCTCACCTTCTACCTGGTGAGGCCCGCTTATCCTTTCTTATCCTTCTCCCCACACCACCCTGCTTCAGAGGAAGTGACCAAGACAGCATCCTTCCTGAAGACACACTGTGGTTGGGTGAAGGGATGGGACTAGACTACAGCTATGTGAATGCTGAGTACAGAGATGATATTTCTGAATGAGAACTCAGAACATGTGCTCTGAAAAATGGCCTACTCTAATTTAATTAACTTCTTTCTCTGAGAAGTTTGATCAAAGCATCAAATCTTAGAAAGTTTGAATGAACACATAGCACCTTTAGTGAAAAGAATATCACATAAAAATAAATACAAAAGTCAGCTAGTAGTTAACATATCTGTCCAAATAAAACCCAGATTGTTTTAATAAGAACTATCCCAGGACACCCAGCCGGTGATAAATGTGGTTCCTGGGGAGCCCATGTTCATAGCTCCAAGTACTCAGAGCCTTCCTTTCTTCAAAACCTAAGTCCTGAGAGCTGCCCCCATCGTCCCCACTCCAACCCTCCTCCCCCTGAAAGTGGTTACAATCCCCAATTCCCTACCACTCTCTTTCTACTGGCCTATTTTGGAGTTGAATGTGAGTTCTCCCATTCCCTACCACCTTCACTTCTGAGAGACTTAGAAAAAAATGAGTCATATCTACCTCCCAGGGCCCAGGCCCATGTAACCCAGGCTTCGGTGAGTTTGGCTTCAATGGACAAATGAATGGCCATTATAACTGGGCGAGGGAACATTTCTTTCTTTCTTTTTTTCTTTTTTGGAGACCCAGGGTCATTATGTCACCCTCGGTAGAGTGCCGTGATGTCCCAGCTCACAGCAACCTCAAATTCCTGGGCTTAAGCAATTCTCTTGTCTCAGCCTCTCAAGTAGCAAGGACTACAGGCACCCGCCACAACGCCTGGCTTTTTTTGTTGTTGCATTTGTCATTGCTGTTTAGCTGGCCTGGGCTGGATTCAAACCTGCCAGCCTGGGTGTATATGGCCGGTGCCCTACCTACAAACTACAGGTACTGCCAAGAGAGGGAACATTTCTTTTTCTTTATTTCTTTTTTTTTTTTTTTTTTGGAACATTTATTAAGCTAGAATTCATCTCCCTGTTGTCCTGGGCTTTGTTTCTTTCTCAGAGTCCTTCAGCACAACTGGTGATTATGGGTGTCCCCATCTGCCTCTGCAGAGGCGGGGAATGTGTCCAGGCCAGGGATTAGGTCTAACTTGCTTCTCCATCCCCCACGTCAATCCAGGGAATGATGCCAAAGAGACCTATGGAAGGGCTTGTTGAAAGAATGACCAAAGAACAAAGAACTTACCTCAGAAATGTTCCTTCTTTGGTAGAGAAAGTGTTAACTTGTACGTGTGAGCCTACCCTGACTCATCTCAGTCCCCCTTCCCAGCAATCTAAAGCAAATTATTTAACAGGAGTCAGAAGGAGTTCACCTCTGTTTGGTTATTCTAGTTGGTTATTCCGGGATGGCAAAGCACGCAAGGCTGAGCCCAGAAGTTAGAACGGAGGCACAGCCAAGCTAGGAGCCCAGGCTAGGACCTGCCACATGGAGGGTGGGTTTGGGTAGACTCGCCAGCTTCAGGACTGACTCAGCAGCTCACAGTCCCTTTGGCATCCATGATTCCTCAGAGATCTGTATCCTTGGCCTTGCCACGAATGTCAACATGGTGGAGAAGAAAACACGCAGTGAAGTCCTGGCTGCCTCAGAGATGACACTTCCTCTCCTTCTCCTCAACTCACAAAATGGGCAACAATGATAATGTCACCTTCAGGGTACAGTTGAGACATGGAGCACAATGGCCAGCGGGACATGGCTTTGTGAATTGTCATGGGGGACCATCAGGTGACACCTTGCCCATAATGGCTTCCATAAAGACAGAAAGTAATGTTGTATGTGGAGAGAAAAACAGACCAAATCATGCTCAAGGTGACAAGATTTACTTCTGAGCACACACTCCACACCCAGCCACCCAGCCAAGAGCTATTAGATGCATGACCATACATTAATTTGTACAGTCAATGTTCAGAGAAGGGATTAACCCCATGGAAAGATAAGAAATTGAGACCAGAGAGACTCAAAGAGTTAAAACCATCCCCACTTTCCCCAACTTGTCTCAAATGTCGAAGCTCAAACCCCAGCATTTTCTGACTCCACACTCTCAAGCTGCCTCCTGCACACTGTAGACATCCGTTCTGTCTCCATCCCAGCCATGCACTTGTTCTGTTTCCATGGACAAGTCTTTCTGGCTGTGCCTGTCCAAGCCCTACCCACCTTCAAGGACAGTCCCAGTCTGCTCAGCCACATGCCCACCTCTCTACCTGGCCACCTCTAGATGCAACTGCTGCTCCTGCTCTAGTTGGAATTGGCACAGCAGCCTGTATTTCAATCCACCTCCTATCGGAAAGCATGCACAGCCCTTGCCCTCCTGCTGGATCAGGGTCCCTGGGAGACAGAGCCTGCACTCTACTCACCTCCGTGCTTCTCCACGCTGCCGGCCACACAGCCCAGTTCAGAGCCTTGTGCAGAAGAGGGACACAGAGAAGATGCATCTATTAAAGTATCCTTTCCCGGGCCTGTTTCCTCACTAGATGGTAGACAAGTTAGACTGAATCAGGAATTCAAGTTGGCCAGGTGTAAGCCCTGGACCTGGCCTGCCCCTATACCTCTCTGGCCTCGTTTCCTCATAATGACTTGCCTTCTTCCTTCGGGTCTTCCTGTCCTGACCACACTATTTAAAATTGTTCCAGCCCCCTTCCCCAGCATTCCGTGTCCCTCCTCAGCTTCGCTTCTCTCCATTACATTTCTCACCCTCTTGCACTTTTTAAAAACTGTGAGGCTGTTAGCTAGCGGCCTCAGAAACACCTGGGAGCTTGCTTTAAAATGCAAATTCCTGACTCCTACCAAACCAGCTACCTCAGGGTCTCGGGGATGAGGACTGGCTATTTGTATTTTATAAATGTTCTCTAGGAGACTCAGATGCACACACAGAGTTGGGAAGTGCAGAATACCATAGGAACAAACAAAGATCGCTCCCAGGTGAGATGAAATTTGACTTAACTTTAGCCTCATCCCTGGCCTTTGTCCCATCCACCCTTCATGCTGCCCATGCAGCGCCCTCCAGCCACCTAGAACTATTTGCTGTTCTCTAACTGTGGCATCCCTTTTACATCTGTTCAGCTTTTGCTCTTGTTATCTTTTCTGGACAGCTCCATCTGTCCTCTCCAGTCCTCTCAACTTACTTTCCAAGGCACTGCTGAGATGCTACCTTCTATGGGAAGCCTGGCTGCTCCCGTTGCCCTGTCTAACTCAGGGTTCCTAACTTCTTCCTTTGCACTCAGAGAATATTGCACAAGTCTTTGGTACAGGATTTATTGTACTAATTTATAATGAATTTTTCAGATGCATATCCTTCTCAGTAGATTATGGCTCTGAATAAGGCAATGATTGAGTCAGACTCACTGATGTGCCCACGGCCTAGCATAGCCTTACATTTGGCATATGACTGGTGCTTGCTACCCTGAGTGCACAGGTGAATGTATCAATGAATGTGTGGGTAGTTAGGCAACGCATTCTCAACAAAGACAGAAGTTGTAAGTTGGTATGCTTTATCTTCAAACTGACCCAGTGTTTTCCAGTTTCAATTTAAACATAGTTAACCATTGTTTCTAGCTCAAGTCTGCACTTAGGACAGGACAGACCCTAACAAGCTCCCTCCTACCCACCTATCACTGAGGGACCCAGCTGGACTGGAAAGGCCTTCCCTCCTAGGGGCCTTACTCAGTTTCAAGGGGAATCCAAGCCTTCTGCCACAAAGTTTCTAGACATCAAAGCACTTGGGGAATTCTTATGTTCGTGGAGAACTTTCTCTTACCTCTCCCAAGTCAGATGATTCTTAGAGAATATAGTGAGACTTGTCCCTGACAGTGCTCCAAGCCAAAAGAGGGGAAAAAATAACTCACACTCACACAAATGCACACACACACAGGCAACAGGATGGCTCAATAGCTTAGCATGAACCATCAGCGATCACTTGTGACACTTGCATAAGGTCACTGGATGCTTGCAGGACTCAACACTTTTCAATGGGAGGCTCTTTCCTTTCCCTACCCCTTACCCTTGCCTGCCAGAAAACGGCTGGACTTCCTCTTAACAAGAGCCATGATTTATGTCGGCTGGGCCCAATTAGCACCAAGCTCCCTTGGACCGCCAAGTGCCCCGCTGGCCAGCAGCTGAGGCCTGTCTGGCAGGACATATTTGGATGATGAAGCCATGCTGCATGCTAAACTCAGCCCAGGAAAGAGCAACTTGACTTGGATGCCCACCAACGGCTGCCAGGCTTGGCTCCTGCCTACGAGTTGGGCAACAAGACTATCTGGCAGGAAATGGGACAGTGCTTCCCTGGCAAGAGCGGTGAGGCTGGTCTAGGAGTACACCACCCGGGACAGGAGGCCCTCCCTGGGCTTGGCTGGACCCAGCAAGTACAGGCAGTGAGAGAACCCTGAGCTGCAAGCCAGGAGATGTGGACTCAGACCCATCTCCACCAACAAGTCCTTAATGGGTGACCCTGGGCACATTGTTTATTATCCTCTCTGCACCTCAGCTTCTTGCCTGTCAAGTAGAAAAGATTCCTTTTCCTGCCTTGGGAGACACATAGAGGATATATAACATACCCCAAAGGGCCTATTCTCCCAAAGCCTCCCCCATAAAATGGGACAAGCATGGCGCTTCCCTCACAGAGCTGGTGTGATTTAGGTGTGGATGAATACACAGTGCCTGGTGTGGAATGAGAGTGGGATCGGCCCTTACTTATCCCCTTCCTGTGGTCAGTATCACACGTGGGCCTAGCCACTCTACCTCTTTATGTCCCTTAGTTTTCTAGTATGCCTTCTTCCTAGGGGTCAGTGTGAAAATCAAATTTGGAAACTCAAGCTCAAAAAAGTAGCTGGTGCAAGTTGATACAACTATGGATTGATAGATTTGGGTTCTGAATTTAGGTCTGCCTGACCTTAGTGTCCATGTCCCGTCAATGGCAGCAGCAGCCACTTCCCACCCGCTAGTGTTCAGACCCTGCTTTCAGTGCTGGATGTGCAGCTGGGTACTGGCATGGAGGGGCCACACATATCAAAGACACAGTCCTTGGCTGCCACCCCAGATCAGCCCTGTTATGCACGTGGATGGTTGAATTTCTGCAAAGCCCAAGCTTCCAGAAGAGGCTAAAACAAAGCAAAAAAAGCACAGTCCTAAGCCCCACGTGAGTCATGCACAGTCTCTGACGGACCACAGGCGCTGGCCCCTGTGGAGACCTGCCCCAGCTGCCTGCCTGGCCCTACAGGGCTGCACACCCCTCTCCTTGAGTCTGCCCTCAATCCTCCCCCATATACAGATGGAGGCTCAGATTGGGAGAGAGAGCACAGTTCTGTCACTGACCTCCTACGAGACTTGGAGAAGCACTTTTAACTCTGGGGGCCTGAGTGTACCTTGTATCAAATGGAAGTGCTGTCGGACCCGTCCATGTGGGTGAGCTTCTCACAATAGGATTTTTTTGCTACTATAAACTTTTGGGCAGTGGGATGACCGACCCCTCTTAACTTTGCGCTTCATTCTGTTTTTTTTCAACATCTCTTTAAACAAAAGAGAAAGAAAAAGCAAACAATCTCCTCTTCATTTATTAATGTCTCTGGGACACCAAGCTGGGGGATAAAGAATGCAGGGAAGATGGCTGTGGAATCTGCAGCTCTTCGCCCCCATTTGGAGGAGGACGGACCCAGGCCTTTGCCAAGCCCTGAGAATATGAGCGCCTGCAATTCCCAGAGAAGTAAACATGCTTCAGAGTGAGAGTGGAGCCAATGGAAGTCAGTAAGTTCAGAAAGATTTGAAAGATTTTTGGATCTTTAAGGCAGAGTATTAGTTTATTTTAGAGAGTTGTGGGCTGCTAGATCCCAAATCTGGTCTAAATAAATTAAGATCTGCCCATGAAATGCCTGAAGTTCTTGCTCTAAACCTGCCACCATCTCCTGCTGCCTTCTTTCCTTCTGGGAGCTAGGACACAGTCTCTTGATTTATGTTGGTCCCACCACACTCACCCTCCACCCCAGTACTAAGTGTACAGAGACTGTCAGTGGAAGCTCCACCCATGACGGTCAGTCCTTGCTGCCCAGGGGCCCATGTAGACTGTAAAGTTGTGATCACCAGCTGCCAGCCCTGTTCTGAGCAGGTAGAAGGGCCTACTTTGGCTAAACTCTCACAGTTCTGGGAAGGATGGTCAGCTCAGAATCCTGGTGATTCATTCCAGCCGCAGAGCCTCTGGGTGTGACCTCAGATAAGAGAATATGTGGTGGAATGTATGAACATTCAGAAAAAGAATGTCAAGAGCCACCCTGATCCAATCAACTTATAAAGGGAGACATGACTATTTATCAATCAGCAGATGGTATCTTTCTGATCTTTCAACCACTGGGCATAGAGAAACTAGGACAGAAGAAAGAGACGTGTGAGAATGGAATGAACATTAGCTTACCAAACAGTCACTGAAGGGAGATTAACAGGTCAGAGACAGAAAACAAATTTAACCTTTGGTATTATCATAAAGAAAAACACCAGGATTTTCTAATTCTGTAGAAATTGCTTACTTTCCCAGAATCTAGTTTCATCCTCACCATCAAATAAGCCTCACTGTGCCCATTTTATAAGTGAGAAAATGGAGGCAACTAGCAGTAAGGTTGCTCTTGCCATATCCTGTTAATAAAATCATTAAAAGTCAGCACTATATTTTCGAAATTAGAGGTCATCAATTTGATCCATTTTTTTTCCACAATGAGGAGGATGTAAAAAGGATTCTAAAAGACTAATTATGAGTCATAAATTAAACTTCCTTTCAAAGTGCCTTTTTTTTTTTTCTTTTTTTTGAGACAGTCTCATTATGTCACCCTTGGTAGAGTACCGTGGCATCACAGCTCACAGCAACCTCCAACTCTTGGGCTTAAGTGATTCTCTTGCTTCAGTCTCCTGAGTAGCTGGTACTACAGGCATCAAAGTGCCTTCTTAAAAGATTAAAAACCTTTTGGCCTAAAATACTAAATCTGCAGCACTTTCCTCTAAAGGCCTTTTCCTCTCTCTTGTGTTTTTTTAAATGGCTCAGCCCCTCAGGTTCTATTTTTTTTTTTTTTTTTGCAGTTTTTGGCCAGGGCCAGGTTTGAACCCACCACCTCTGGTATATGGGTCCAGCGCCCTACTCCTTTGAGCCACAGGCGCTGCCCAGGTTCTATTATTGGTCCTCTGCTTTTCTTCATTTATACACTCTTTCTCTCTCTTTTTTTTCCTTTTTTCTTTTCCTTCCTTCCTTCCTTTCTGTTTTTTTTTTTTTTAAAATCTTATTATGTCACCCTGGGTAGAGTGCCATGGCATAATTGCTAACAGCAACTTCAAATTCTTAGCCTTAAGAGATCCTCTTGCCTCAGCCACCCAAGTAGCTGGGATTATAGGACCTGCCATGATGCCGGGCTAGTTTTTCTGTTTTTGGTAGAGATGGGGTGTCTTTCTTGCTCAGGCTAGTCTGGAACTCCTGAGCTCAGCCTCCCAGAGTGCTAGGATTACAAGGCTAACACCACCACACCAGACTCATACACTCTATCTTTCTTTCTTTTTTTTTTTTTTGTCATGTATCATGGCTTGGCAAGAGTTTTTTTTTTAATTTTTTTAATTCCAAAGAGATTTTTTCACAAAAAGAAAGGACTACAGAATCCAAGAAAGGAAATAAACCATTGAAGTTTATAAAATAACTCCAATAAATTAGATATGACCTTCTCACTCAAGGAATCTCTTGATATTTTTATATAGTGGTGTACAATAGTTCCTTACCTTTCTGAGAGAGAATTCTAAAACCTTCCTATCTTTGCAATAAAGAAAACACCAAGATCGTGTTAGGAGATGACACCATGATTTTTAGAATCAGCTCAATTACAACTCCCTGGGTACTACTGGGAGGGGAAAAAGTCATTCGAACAAAAAGCAGAACTTAATTCTCTGAATATGGGGAGGAATAATCTTTCTGTTTAAAAGTTAAACTTAGAAGGATTTGCTGAGAATGCTTTGCTTTCTACAATTTAGATGTAACCATGTGTACTTTAAGATAAATAATATCTGACTATACTGAAGGTCTCATAGGTTCTTTCTAAGTGAAGGCATCCCTACTTGACTTTGGGTGGTATACCTCCACTGCACATCTCTGGCGTGGAATCTTCTCCTAAGATCCACACCTGCAGGTTCTACTGTGGTCACATTGACAGCTGAGCACCTCCAAAAGCACTTAAAACCGGACAGACCAGATCCCCTTTCCCAGATAATACTGTTCTTTCTTTCACATTCAATCTGGGAAGAAGGAAGAAAGAAAAGGAGGGAGGAAGGGAGGGAGACGGATGGTACTGAAGAGCCCCCCAAAGACTGTCTAGTCCAAGCCTTCATCCTAAAGATGAACAAACTGGCAAGCTAGAGTCGGATCTGGGATTGGAAGTCCTGCCTTTTGACATGTGGTTTGGATCTTTGTAAGAGCAGTGACAGAACTCTGAGAAATGACCAAGGGAAGGCAGAGGGCCAGAGTGGAAAGCGGGGCTTCTGCTTCAGGGCACTCATCACAGAGTGTGGTCGTGTATTTGTCTGTATACATGTGTGATGTCTGTCTTTGCAGCGTCAGCTCTGTGGAACCAGGGACCACGCCATGCTCACTACCGCATCCACAGCACCCACACAGGGTGTGCACATGGAAGGCATGTGCTAAATGTCTGCACCATTCATGGTAGCCACGACATAGAAATCTAGAAACTAATTTATCTAGGAATGAGTTAAACTAAGAATACAAGACACAAGAAAATTGTTTAATTTAAGTGAGTTAATTTAACCAAGAATATAATATAAGAAGAGCATAACACTAATACATGCGGAGAGAAGGCCATGAATAAGTACAGAGATGTTCCTGCACATGAATGGCCTGAAATTAATATTAAAACACGTCCCCTCTCCAAATCAATATAAACATTGAAAATAAGGCCAATCAGAATTCCAGTTAAGTTTTTGAGGACTCAGTACACTTACTCTAAAATATACATGGAGGACTGCAAATACAGTTAACCTAACATTTTAAATCTTAAAAAAGAAAAATTAAGAGGAGAGAACTTACCTTCCTAGATAATGACGTGCTACAACACCAGGGTAATAAACACATTGTAATGCTGGCACAATAACCTATAGGCACATTGTTACAGAGTGGAGAGCGCAGAGGCACACTCTCACAAACTCATGAGTTGCTCTGGATATTCTCTGATGGCCCCTCCAGATCCTTCTCCACTCTTCTCTGTCCTGCCAAGCTCTGACAGGTTTGCCTCCTGGCATTGTGTTCACCATACTCACATGCCCTCTGATCTTGTTACGTTTGGCCAAGAAGAGTTACCGGAGGGAGGCTGGAGAGAAAAAGGAGACCACAGGTATGTCCTATCTCCTCGCCTGCCAGGCTGTAGGTAGATAGGCCCAGGCAGCATCCGAATTTCCAAGATCAGAATGCCAGCTACAGATTTTTCTGGATTATGATAGCCTCTCATGCTCTGGGCTATTCCCTAGCCAGCAGGTAGGAAGTGGGGGATAAGAGCCCTCCACCACTGTTGCTATACATAAAAAAATTTCACAGACAATAGAAGCAATATTACAAATCAATTCGTGACAGATTGTGCAGTATATCATGTTGGGAAAACCAGCTCATTATATATAGAAAAGGAAAACTGGATTCCTTAACACTATATATAAAGGTGGTATTATGTAGATTAAAAGCATAAATGTGAAAGACAAAAATATAAAGTTAATATAAGAATAATTAAGTTTGGGCTAGGCACGGTGGCTCATACCTATAATGCCAGCACTCTGGGAGGCCGAGGTGGGTGGATTGCTTGAGATGAGGAGTTTGAAACCAGCCTGAGCAAAAACAAGACCTCTTGAGGACAGGAGTTTGAAGTTGCTGTGAGTTATGACACCATAGCCCTATGCCCAGGGTGACAGAGTAAGACTCTGTCTCATAAAAAAGAATAATTAACTTAATAGAAGAATAGAAAAATATAAGTTTAATAGACTATGTAGAAGCATATCTTTATAGCAGATATGAGGAAGAGTTTCTCATAAAAACTATTAAAAGTATAAACAATAAAGAAAAAAGATGACTATTATTTCATTATGTAATTATCAAAAATATTTTTATTCAATGATGGACACTGTAGATAAAATGAAGAAATAAAAAAACAGGATAAAAGATAGTCACAATGTCTAAAACTGACACAGGTTTAATTCCTAGAAGACACAAGAAATCCTTCAAATCAACAAGAAAATTCATGAGGAAGGTGAGCAAAAGGCACATGTACATAGGCAATTTTCAGAAGAGGAAACTCCCCAAAAGAAAAAGTATCAGGAGAGTTGATCAAAATTGTTAGTAGTCAAAAAAATGCAAGTTAAAAATTAGAAAGGTGGATAGTGGCACAATTTGTAGGGATAGAGGGGTACAGAAATTTTCAGGCTGACAGAATCATCAATTGGTGAAGCCATTCTGGAGAACACTCCCCACCACTTAGTCCAATTAAGTATGTACACACTCTATAATTCAGCTATTGAGTTCCTGGGCATGCCCCCTCCAAAGCTAATTGAAGTTTATTAGAGAATTATTTGTGGAGTCAGGGAGTTGGGAGCAGCCTAAAAGAAGATCACTCAGAGAGTAAAAAGGAAAAATCTGTGAGATACTGCTACTATCTTTTTTTCTGTTTTTTTGAGACAGAGTCTCAAGCTGTTGCCCTGGGTAGAGTGCTGTGACGTCACAGCTCACAGCAACCTCAAACTCTTGGGCTTAAACAATTCTCTTGCCTTTAGCCTCCCGAGTAGCTGGGACTACAGGTGCCCACCACAATGTCTGGCTATTTTTTTGTTGCAGTTGCCACTGTTGTTTTAGCTGGCTCTGGCCGGGTTCAAATCTGCCAGCCTCTGTGCACATGGCTGGCGCCCTACCCACTGAGCTACTGGCACCGCCGAGATACTACTACTATTGAGTATTATGCAGCAATCTGAAAAACTATGAATTAATTTTAAGAGCATATTCTTCGGTGAAAAAGCGGGAACAGAATCAGATAAATTATGCAATATCATTTATGTAAATTAAGAATGCATGTACACAAAGTAACAATATATATTTGTGAGAACATATTAAACAAAAATATTAAACATTACATTAAACATATTGTAACTATAAGGAGAAAAGGAATAAGGCATGAGAATAAAAGATAAAGAGGTGAAACCACTAACCTATGTATACACTGACCATAAAGCAATAATTTGTGTTAAGAGAAAAGGAGGTGAGGCACAGGGACTCGTGGAGGCCAAGGCAAGAGAATTGTTCAAGGCCAGGAGTTTGAGACCAGCATGAGTAAAAATGAGACTCATTTCTACAAAAAATAAATAGAAAAATTAGCCAGGTGTGGTGACATATGCCTGTGGTCCCAGCTACTTGAAAGGCTGAGGCAGAAGGATTACTTAAGCCCAGGAGTTTGAATTCTCAGTGGGCTATGATGACACCACTGCATTCCAACCTGTGCAATAGAGTAAGACTGTCTTAGAAAAAAAAGGAAAAGAAGGGAAAGGAAAGGAAGGGAAGGGAAGGGAAGGGAAGGAGGAGAGGATATAGACAAGGAAAAGGGGGCAAGTGGAAATCAAAGAAGAAGGGCAGGGAAGAGGACAAGGAGGAAAGATAAGAGGGTAATAAAATAAATGATACTGAATAATAACAAGTAGTCAATTAATCCAAAAGAAGACTGAAATAAAAGGAACAAATAGAAAACAGACAGTAAAATGGTAGATTTGAGCTCAACCAGATCCATAATCACCTTAAATGTAAAAAATTGTCAGATTATAAAAAAAGAGCAAACTCAGCTGCATGGTGCCTATGAGAAACCCACTTTTTTTTTTTTTTTTGGCAGTTTCTGGCCAGGGTTGGGTTTGAACCCACCAGCTCTGGCATATGGGGCTAGCACTCTACTCCTTTGAGCCACCGGTGCCACCCAAAAATCCTACTTTAAATATAAGATACAAGCAAATTACATACAAGGTTGAAAAAGATCCACCATGCTAACACTAATTTAAATATCATTAAAGTAGATTTATTAACATATGACAAAGTGACTGCGGAGCATGAAATACTACCAGGGTAAAAAATGTCATTTCATAATGAGAAAAGGACAAGTAAATTAAGAGGATGTGACCAAAATGTATATGCATCTTATAATAAAGTTTCTAAGTACATGAAATTCAAAGTGACAGAATTAAAAGGAAAAATAGGTAACTCAAAAATTACATTTAGAGACTTTAACACTTCTCTCTCAATAATTGATTAAACAAGTAGATATAAATAAATAAATAAATAAGATTGAGAGGAGTTAAGAAACATTACAATCAACTTAGTGTAATTGACATTTATAGAACATCCCACTAAACAACAATAAATAACCATTCTTTTCAAGGATCCACAGAACATTTATTAAGATAAATTTTACTCTATCTCATAATATGTCTTGATAAATTTAAATGAGTTGAAATAAAATAAAATGTGTTATCTGACTTCAAGGAATTAAATTAGAAATCAATAATGGAAAGATATTTGGAAAATATCCAACAATTTGGAAAGTAAACATTTCTAAATGACCCATGAGTCAAAGAAGAAATCAAAAGGGAAATTACAAAATATTTGTAATTAAATCAAAATAAAAAATCAAAATTTATGAAATGTAAAGAAAAATGTATAGAATTAAATGAATGTATTAGAAATAAAGATTTTAAATCAATTACCTGAGTTTATATCTTAAGTCATGAAGACAAGAAGAAAGAACTAAAACCAAAGTAAGAATAAAAGGAAGATAATCACAAAAATAAGAACAGAAGACAAGAAAGTAGAAAACAGAAAAATGATGAAGAACATCCATAAAACCCAAGCTGGTCATTTGAGAAAATCAATTGGTAAACTGGCTTGGCACCTATAGCTTAGCAGGTAGGCCACCAGCCATATACACCAGGGCTGGCAGGTTCAAATCTGGCCCAGGCCTGCCAAACAATAATGACAACTATGACAAAAAAATAGCCAGGCATTTTGGCGGGAGCCTGTAGTCCCATCTACTGGGAGGCTGAGGTGAGAGAATCACTTAAGCCCAAGAGTGAGGTTGCTGTGAGCTGTGATGCCAAGCATTCTACCGAGGGCAACATAGTGAGACTCTGTCTCAAAATAAACAAATAAATAAATATGGCAAACTTGTAATCCAATTATTCAAGAAAAAAGTTTCAAATTACTAGTAATAAGAATGAGAGAGGGGATATCTTTATGGATCCATTTAATTCTCTTAATAGAGGTAGAAAATTCAAGGTTGTAGGAAACAAGAATATCATACATAATTTAAATGTGTATGCTTTCTAGGAGTAGTCATAAATTGAAATCTTTAAATTCTATTTTATAAAATAGAATTGAAATTTTATCTTATCTCTCTATTTTATAAGATAGATAAGATAGAATTTCTTCAAAAATTGTGAAATACCTTGGGAAAAATTTTACAAAAGATATGCACATATGTATACTGCATACCTCGAAATATTGCTGAGAAAAGACAAACATGCTTATGGATTATGGGACTCAATATTATTTAAGACATAAATTCTCCAGGACTGATCTAGAGATTCATTGAAATTTCAACCAAAATCCCAGCAGAGGTTTTTTGCAGAAATTGATAAGCTGATTCTAAAATTTGTATGAAAATACAAATGACTTGGTAGCTAAAGAAATCTAGAAAATAAAGAACAAAATTGGAGACTTAGCTATCTGGTTTCATGACTAAGTATAAAGCTATAGTCATATAGTGTAGTGTGCTATAAATAAATCTGTTCTGTTCTAAATATCAATAGAACAGAACAGAATCCCAAAATGGACTCACACAGAAATGACCAATAGATTTCGTTGTTGTTGTTGCAGTTTGGCAGAGGCCAGGTTTGAACCTGCCACCCTTGGTATATGGGGCCAGGCCCTACTCACCGAGCCACAGGCACCGCCCATGACTAATTGATTTTTGACAAAGGTGATATGGCCATTCTCTACGGGAAAGATACTCTTTCAATGGAGGTGCTGGGACAATGGATATCCATTTGCAAAATGAAGAAGAAAATGAGAAAGAGGAGGGAGGGAGGAAAAAAGAAGATGAGGAGGAGCAGCAGACTTGTCCTTGATTCTTATCTCACAACTCATACAAAATCTGATCAAAAATGCATCACTGACTTAAGTAAAACCTGAAATTATAAAACTTCTAGACTAAAACAAAGGAAAGAAAAACCTTAGTGACCTTGGGTTAGGCCACAATTTTTAAAAATTTGTACAAAAAGTACAAATCGGCTGGGCGAGGAGGCTCACACCTGTAATCCTAGCATTCTGGGAGGCTGAGGCGGGTGGATTGCCTTGAGACCAGCCTGAGCCAGAGCGAGATCCTGTCTCTAACAAACAGTTGAGCATTGTGGCGGGCGCCTATAGTCCCAGCTACTCCAGAGGCTGAAGCAAGAGAATCACTTGAGCCCAAGAGTTTGAGGTTGCTGTGAGCTGTGATGCCACGGCACTCTACCAAGGGTGACAAAGTAAGACTCTGTCTCAATAATAATAATAAAGTACAAATCATCAAAAAAATTGATAAATTGCATTTCTTCAAAATTAAAATATTTGCTGTTCAAAAGATACTATTAATAAAATGAAAAGACAAGTCTTATACTGGGAGAAATATTTACAAAACTATATTTGACAAAGGACTTATACACAAAATACATAAAGAACTATCACAAAGCAATTATAAAAAGCTAAATAGTCCAATATTAATGAGCAAAAGACTTGAAAAAAGGTTTCACTAAAGGAGGTGTAAGAATGTCAAATAAGCATATGAAAGATAAAGAAGATCATTATCATTCGACAAATGCAAATTAAAACCACAACGAGATACCACTTCACATTCACTAAGATAATTGTAATTACACAAAATGATAAGACTAAGTGTTAGTGAGGCGACAATTGGAACTCATTTATACTGTTAAATGCCTGACATGTAATTACTGCTCCAATATATTGTCACTTAGTCATTAGCAGCTGTTATGAATATAAGCTATGCAAGATGCAAAATCCTGATGTGGCCTCTACCCTCATGAAGGTTCTCTCTAACCACAGTGCTTCCTTGTATATATAATAATCCTTTGAATTCACTCTCTTAAGGACTCATATTTCCCTGGTCCTGGGCTAATTGTTTATGTTATACCTAGATCATTCCAACTGTGGTATTACTGGAAAGTCTTGAGGAAAAGAAATCTAGAACTGTGAGCTAATAGATGACATTGCAGTGCGGCGCCTATAGCTCAAAGGAGTAGGGCGCCGGTCTCATATACTGGAGGTGGCAGTTTCAAACCCGGCCCCAACCAAACACTGCACAAAAAAAAAAAAAAAAGGAACATTTCATAGATTACCAGTGGTTCTCAACCTGTGGGTGGTGACCCCTTTGGACTGTATTAAAGGTGTGCAGCATTAGGAAGGTTCAGAACCACTAGATTAGATCATGAAATGCTGTTTTGAGAAAGGAGGAAGCTAAAAGGTGGGAATGCTAAACACTATGGCTACATTAAGTAAAAGCTCAGAGGAAAAATAAACTCAACACCACCATCCCCCCCACAAAAAACAAAATTAAATACAACAACGACAACAATGAAAATGCTCAACAAAGTTGGTGAACCTGCAAAAGCTTCTGCTACTTTAGAAGTTGCCTAGATTCCACGCCCATCGCTTCCTCCAGCAGCTGTGATGGAGTGAAATAGCACAGATGTAGAGTCAGAGAAAAGCTCAGGAGTTTTAGAACTAATCACTCCAGGTCTCTTAACTTTGGGTCCCTGGGCATACAAATGTTGGATGAATGAGTTATTATAGTAAATCAAAAAATGAGAAAACCATAAAATCATTTCTAGACCCAAGGAATTTTTTAAAAGGATGATCAGGAGGCTCGGCGCCTGTGGCTCAGCGGGCTAAGGCGCCAGCCACGTACACCTGAGCTGGAGGATTCAAATCCAGCCTGGGCCTGCCAACCAACAATGATGGCTACAACCCAAATAAAAATAGCCGGGCGTTGTGGCGGGTGCCTGTAGTCCCAGCTACTTGGGAGGCAGAGGCAGGAGACTCGCTTGAGCCCAGGAATTGGAGGTTGCTGTGAGCTGTAATGCCACAACACTCTACCCAGGGCAACAGCTTGAGGCTCTGTCTCAAAAAAAAAAAAAAAAAAAGATGATCAGGAAAGTGAAAAGAAGCAAAATCTTTTCTATAAGAAATGAAATCAAGAGCAATAAGATACAGGGTAATTTGGTCCCTGTACCCAAATCTATGAAAAACTTCCCTGAAGAAAATAGAAATGTTCTATTCCATGTGATCCCAAGATGGGGGACCAGGGACTGATGGATGTAAGCTACAGGCAGGCAGGTGTGGAGTTAATATGTAGAACTTTCCAAAGTGTCAAAGCACTTTGATGTGAAATTGGCTACTACAGGAGGTAGTGAGCTTCTTGTAACCATATATTGTAAACAGTATCCAGAAAACTGCTTGATAAGATTGATGAAAAGGTGCTTCAAACATAAAATGAGAGGAGAGAATCCAGCCCAAATTCTGAACTGAGGAAAATAGAGGTGTGAATATGGGCATAACTAGTATGAGGAGGACAGCGGGTCATTCCAGGAGAGGAGAAACCAGGCTGGAGATCAAGATTGGAAAGTCATCATAAAAATGCCAGTAGCTGGAGAGAGGAAGGCCTTTGATTTCCCATTACTGGATTTGGTAGTTACAGTTGAAGCAGACCTAAATATTCAAAGACGTGTTCTGTTGTGTGCTACCAGCCTACAGAGTACCCCACGGAATCATGCATATGGCTTGCCAGGACACGTGGCTTGACTTTTCACTAGTTTCTCTTCCTCCTGCAAGGCACAAGCTGTCCAACAGCTGCCCACTGTAGTGGCCTTGGTGCCACCATAATACAGGCCCTCCACGACTTCTTCCATAAGGCACCCACATTCTAGATGATGTATGCCCTTTCATAACTTTCTAGAAGAGCATGAAAGTGTTTATCCTATTACAGGAGATACTTTTGAGGCCTCTTCTTTTTAGCGCTAATGATAATAATCACAGAAGCAATATTTATGGCCCCTTACAGGACACAAAATGCTTTCACGTCCATCATCTAACTAGATCCCTCTACAGATCCGCAAGCTACATATTGCCATTGTTCTCACTTTACAGATGAGAAAATTGAGATCTGGAGGGATTATGCTAGGAAGTTGTGAAGCCTTTTCTTATACAGCATATATTTTGCAGTTATAAACTCTTGATCACCATATAAATATATAACACTATTTGCACAGGCCACATTGGCCTCACTAGAGTCCATTAAAAAGGGGAAAAGTCAGCATTCCTAGATGTAGTTGAACCACTAGTAACCCCACCCAACCCACTGACACTTCATTCAGCCCGGCTTGCCTGCCCTAACACCAGGCGAAATTATTCCTCCATTCCTACCTCGGCTTGGGTCTTTCCTTCTCATCAAGCCGGAATGATGGTCCATGTTGATAGCCTCCTGTTCTTGGCTCTAAGCTGTCATGACACTCCCCACATGAGTTTGCTCTCACCAGCCTCTCCTCTGACAAGTCCTGGGCATTCCCCCCCCTTGACACTGTCTTGAAGGCAGCCCTCAGCTGAGGGCCTGTCCAGGTGTGGTTGGGCCTCACTTTGCTTCAAAATTTCCTTTTGGCTGTAGAGACAGTTACGCTGAGTCATCCATACTCTTCTCCAGGATCTCCCTTATCAACAAAAATTAACATTCAGTCTGTGGGCCAGGATGAATGCTTGTCCATATCAGTGGTCAGGGCTGCGATCTTCCTCTCTGAGAAAGGGAAAATATTATTTGCAACAGCGTTATCTACTCACCTGATGCCTGCATGGTTCCTTCCCTCCTGCAATCACAGCTGAAAGGTCCTAACAGGGTTGAGCCCCTCCACTGCCCCAGAGTCTCAAGCCACTTCCCACCCTAATACTCCTCAACGGCTTCTCCAGACACACCCCCCTCGCTAGCTCCTTACTCTCAGCCCACAAATGTGCTATATGACCCATGTTTTTAAGTCTCTCCCTTGACCCCATGATCTCATTCCACTCCATTTCTTTGCCTTTTACCACAGAACTCCTAGGGAACACTGTGTGTAGTGGCTGTCTCTACTTCCTCATCTCTCTCTTTATCTTCAACACATTTCACTTGAGCTTCTGTTCCTAACAGTCCACCGAAATGTCTCCTGTCAACCTCTCATGGTCAAATCTAACAGTTACTTCTCTGGGTTTTTTGTTGTTATTTTATTAGATGTCTTCACACCTCTCTCTCCTGGTTTTTCTCCTACTAATGTCTCTTTTGATGAGACATGATGGATGGATGCTTCTATTCCAAACTTGAAATGACTGAGTCCCCTGACTCCTGACTTAGACCCATGTCTTCTTCAATTCATTCATTCTCTCTTCCTACTCTCATAGGTCCTTTACTTTAAATATCATCTCTGTGCAATGGATACTAAGTGTATACTAAATTTGTTCTTCCAGTCCTGCTTGCTCCCCTGAGCCCCAGGCTTATTTATAAACTGCTTCCCTAATACCCCCACTTGGATCCTATTAGGCAGGTCATGCTGAATATGACCTAGAACCGACCCTCCACATCTCCCCTGTACTCCCTCCAACCTCTGCTCCTGCCTCAGGCTTCCCTATTTCCATTGACAGAGCCATTCGCTCAAGACACAAACCTCAGCACAATCCTTCATTCCTCTCTGCCTTTCACCCCCACATCATATCATCCCGGCTCTAATTCTGCATGAACCACATCTGCTCACTTTCTTCCACCCTGGGCTAAGACACCATCATCCCTCCCCACAACTGCCAACTCCCCACAGTAATTCAGGGTTCTTACTGAATTACTCCCTGAATTCCCCATTTGCCATCTCCCCATACTCAAGTCAGAATGACCTTTTCCAAACATACATCAGATCGTGTTACTCTTTGTTAAAACCCTCCTCCAGCTTCCTGATGATGCCGGAATTCAAACTCCTCAGCTGGACATTCCAGGTCTCCTTCACCTGGCCCCTCCTCATCTGTAATGTCATCTCTTTCAATTTCCTCCCTCACCTAGGCTTGACTCAGCTGGACTTGTCCCTATTTCCTGAACTCCCCAAGGTGGCTCCCTCCTTACCTCCGAGCCTGTGTCCAGCTGTCCCCTCTGGAGTAATGCTCTTCCCACAGGTCTTCTCAGGGCAGACTCCTCATCACTCACGAGACTGTCACTTAAGTTGCCTCTGTTTTGCAAGGGTAGGGAGGGGAAGGGGGAGGTTGGGGTGGAGGGAAGGTAATTGGTGAGGTCACACTTATGGTGCATCTTAGAAGGGTACAGGTGAAATAACTAAGAAATAACACAAATAACTAAGAAAACACCATGAAGGCTATGTCAACCAGTTTGATGAAAATATTCCAAATTATATATAAAACCAACACATTGTACCCCATGATTGCCTTAATGTACACAACTATGATTTAATTAAAAAAGTGAAAATTAAAAGATGAAACCAAACCAACTATTATGATTGCCTTCCTGATTTTTCTGTGTATTATTTCATGCCTTTCTACTTTATTCTCTTTGGTTCATTTGACTGGGAAGAGACCTGCTGCCTTAAAAGACTCTGTTGTCCTGAACAGCTGCAACATGAGTCCGGGTGAGGGCAGAAATACAGTTCGTGCAATAATGTTTGGATTGAAGAAATGAAGTGTGAAGAAATGAAGTGAAGTGAAAGGAATGTTCCTTGGGAAAGATGGCAGCATATGAACATAGCAGAATGAGGGAGGGCTAGAAAGAGAATGGCATGTGACAGACTGTATTGGAAGTGAGTGAAAAAGGGTGGCTAAGAGAATTTTCGTGGACCTATGGGAGAAAGAAACTCTCTGTTCCGTGGTTCTCAGTGGCTGTCCTTATTCTGAGAATGATCAGCTAAGTCAAATTTGTTCAGTGAGGTGACCAAACCACCACCCCAGATGTCCTGCTGGAGTCAGAAGTCTCTCTTCTCTTCCTGTCTGACCCCATCACTTCTGCAGCAGCCTCCTTGTCTGGACAGTCTGGTGGGTTGCTTAGGATGGCAGAGAGCCCTGAATTCCTTCAGGATGCGCTGGGGGCTCACTGGCCCTCTTGAGTGTCTTCACATGGCTGCTCTGTCAGGTTTAAGGGAGCCAAGGGTACAATTCCCCCCCTCAGTCCGTGTTAACAGCAGAGCAATGCAGAAGAAATGCCATCTGTACTTCTTGTTGAAGCATGGAAGAGGTCGAGCACCACAGCACAATCACTGGGATCATGTTTCTTTCCCCGTGTCCCCCACCATCTGCAGGAAGGCCAGGGCTCGCATTTCTCACCTATCTTTTCCTGTGTCCCCCACCCTCTGCAGGAAGGCCAGGGCTCACGTTTCTCACCTGTCTTTTCCCGTGTCCCCCAACATCTGTGAGAAGGTGGACAGCAGTGTGACAAGTCATTTCGTCTCAACAGGAGCAACTCTGAATGACTTTTGAGGCTTTGATTCTTCACAATTCCACTCTGATCTGAATTTAACAGGTATGTCCTCATGACTATGCTCATGACTCTGCTCCCCAGTTTCACCCTCCCAATAAAGAGAAACCAAAGGCCCAACCTCCTTTTTTTCTTTTAGAGCAACTCAGTCTATTTTTCCTGGATTGAACTGAATTACTAAGGAAAGAACGAGAAAGTTATCCATTGACTCAACGCTTTGTTGGGGCCTGTCTTCTGAAATCTGCACGTACTTCAGGCAAGTAAAGGGAGCTGTTTCTTCTAATGGATGTGGTAGGAGCCCATCTAGGTTGTATCATGCTTTCAGATTATAAAACAATTTGAAAATATTTCATAACTTCTTACTATGCATTTGTAGATGAGATTATTACTATTTTTTAATGGGAAATACAAAACAGATGACTTAGGTCACAGAGAGCTGGTTGTTTTATCCATTAAACTACCTTGGCTGTGGGATAATTATGCATTTTAATAAAATAGTTCCAGGAATAGAATATTTCCAGAATGAAGAATTCATCTATTGTCAAATTACTCCATTCAATAATTTTAATAGAATAAGAATTACAGGAAAGTACAATTAACTCTTATTTTTTAATATTATGGCAATAAAAGAAAAAAAAGAGATGACATTCAAATAAATGCTGTTTATCTATTTGAGTTTATAATCTATATATTCTCATGTCTTATAATATTCCTCTGAAAAAAATACAAACTTTAATATTTAACTTTTTTATTTTAAGAATTGAGGCTCTAAACATTGGCATCATATTTGGCATTGAGGCAAAAGTAGGGTTAGGTCTGGAGTTGTGATCCTTGGAGGGTGACCTGGGTTCAGTGCGGCATTGACCATTGAGTTCACATAATATACTGAGTCACAGGATCCCAGGCACATATGAGAGTCACATGGAGGATGATGTCACAAAGGGTGAGGAGAAAAGAAGCAGATCTGAGGACAGGAACAACCTCACAGGGAGTGAAGTGACTTAGGGCAATGAGGGGAGCCAGAGACCCCTCACTAAGTGCTGGCTTCAAGGCTCATTGTCCAGTTTAGGGTCATGCAGCCAGGCTGGACGTGTAACCTCCTTCCAGTAATGTGTGCGTGTGCCTCTGACTGCTTTCACCATGGCGCCATGGGTGTGCAAGGTCTAGTTCAGTATTGCCCAACCCTTAGCATGTTCATGAGTCACACATGCATAGCAGGGGCTGTAAGGACTGTGTTTGGGGGTGGAGAGGGGCAGGGTTTCTCCTGGTGTTCCTCAGGAGTGGTAAATACTCCCTGGACTATAATGAGGGTTAGGGAGCAGAGGGAGAAGGGCAGGTAGGGAGGCTTGTTTGCATCCACAGTGGCTAGACCTTGTGTCAACTTGGGAAAGACTGGACCTGGGTCACAACATCACAGAATACGTGCTGTTCTGCCCTTTCAGTAACTCGTGTGACAGTTTTCTTTACCTTTTTGACCCTTTCTCTGGTTTAAATAAGAAGCCTTGGGTGGATATGGTGGTTTATGCCTGTGATCCCAACCTCCCTTGGGAGGCTGAGATGAGGTGTTCATGCCTGTGATCCCAACCTCTTTGGGGAGGCTGAGATGAGAGGATTGTCCTTGAATGGGTGGTGTCACCTCAGTCTTAGGCCTGAATAAATGTCTACGGGCTTAAGGAAAATGCCAAGGGGCTTAGATATTAAACTGTAGAACATAGTGATTTTTGAAGTCAATCATTAATGAAAATGCTTTTCTTCTACGTAAGCCATTTGGTATGACCTGTTTTTTCTTTTATCACCAATGCAGACCAGGCTCCAAGCAGGACTGTGGAGGCCTCCGATGTGGGAATGCTCAGAGGCAGGTCTGTGCAGGGTCACCATCCCCATGAGCTGCAGAGACACAGTCTCTCACTGCCCTTCACAGGGAGAAGCAAGTTCCATTGCTTATTCCTGCTCGCCGGTTCAGTAATCTTCAGACTCAGCAATGGGGTAGGGCCGAGGGGAACATCTTGGTATCAACCAAGGCCCGATGTTTCTTTGCCTCTGAAGTCGTTGGTGCCCTTAACTTGCAAATATTCTAGAGGATGAATACACCCACACTTACTTGTGTATCAGCAATGTTCTCAGGAAAGCTAACTCTCGAATGTGCCTCTCAGAGCTGCTTCTGAGGTTTCCTTGTAGGGGGAGGTGTTGAGAAGAGGCTCATGAACCTGAGCTGGAGTGAGTGCTGATCACTTCAATAAACAGGAGGAATCGAGGGCCTGGCAGTCATCTTTATAATGACATCGTTTCTAACTTCCACACTGATGCAGATGTTGCCTTTCATTTATTTATTTAATCAAGGTCTAGGATATAAATAACTGCTTTTGCATTAGTTTCACTTACTGAGAGTAATTTTATTGTTCATTTGAGAAATTATCATTCATCTTTCCCTGAGTACTCACAGCTTCATAATTTAGCATTTGAAATGCCTCTGTTGAATTCATCCCTTGGCTTCCAGCCTCTGCTGAGATGTTGGCAGAGCTAGCCTGTTGTGTAAAAGACAGAAACTCAAACCTTAGGAATCTCATACTTATAAAATGTTAACAGCTTCAGATCCTTGTTACTGAGAGGTCAAAACCAGCATTTTTTATTTTCTGCTGTTGTCAAGCAAGTAAGCAGAAAGTGGGCTCTGATCAAAAGCAGCACATGTATGTTTTGTGCCTATTCAGATTTGTCGTGTTGATAAATTAGAAGCCATGAGAAATGTGCCAGTGCTCTGGGGTTGGAATGTACAGCATGTGGGTGATGGCGAGGCCAGCTTGACGTCAGGATTTGCGTCTGAGAAGAGAGGAGGTCAGTTCAGGTAACCCCAGGCCGGCCACTACACGACCAGCTAGAACATTCTAGGAGGTGAGTCCTTTAGGGAAGAGTATATTAACATATGGACAGTGCACTGGAAGTATCCATGTGCCTTACAATACATGATGGTTCGCAGGAATTGTGGGCAGCATGTGTAAGTCTTTGAGGATAGGGTCTGTGTTCTACCCCACTCGGTTTTCTGGCCCCGGCACACTCCTGAGAATGTGAGGTAATCAGTACATCTTTTTAAAACAATATTTTCAAGAATGGAGGAAAAAGTATCCAATGTACTCAGTACTATTATGAAACCAATTTATAATCACTCAAACTTTCTTATGAAGAATAGATCACAACTATGGCTCAGGATGAAGGAGGGAGGGAGGGGGATGGAGGGGAGGGGGGAGGCCAGATGGAGGGAGGGGAAATGGTGAGATCACATCTATGGTGCATATTGTAAGGGTACATGTTGGATCTATTAAGTATAGAGTATAAATGTTTTAATATGATAATTAAGTAAATAAGGTGAGGGATATATTAACGATGTAAGCACTCCAAATTGTATATGAAATCAGCACATTGTACCCCATGAATGCATGAATGTATACATGATCTACCTCTTTATGATTTAATAAAGAAAAAAATATAAATTCTAAAACAGTAAATAAAATGTGATAAAATATATATGACGTATTTATCCCTTTAACCACTTTTAAGCATTAAATCTTTTCTCACTGTACAGTCACCTCCACTATCCATCTCCAGACCTTTTTTTCTTCCCGACTGACACTCTGTGCCATTAAACACTACCCCCATTTTCCCTTCCCCAGTCCCCAGAATGGCCATTCTACTTTCTCTCTCTCTGGGTTTGACCACTGTGGGTTCTCTGTTTTAGTGGAATCATGCAGTTTCTGTCCTGTGATTGGCTTATTATACTGGGAATAATGTCCTCGAGGTTCTCCTATGTTGTACCATGTGTCAGAGTTTCTTTTCTTTTTAAGGCTCAATAACGTTCTATTGTCTGTACCCACCACACATTTTGTTCATCCGCTCACCCCTGGTGGGCACTTGGGTTGCTTCCTCCTTGCGGCCTCCGTGGATACTGTGTGAGGGTGAGTGTACTGATACCTGTCAGAGTCTGTGCTTCCCGCTCTTGTGGCAGGTATAATGAAAGCTTTCTAAACTGACATTTGATGTGAGAAAAGACATGAGTTCTAAGGGCTAGGCATGAGGTGTAAGGGCTTGGTGGACTTGCTCTGGTGTGTGAGGCTGGAGTCTGACCCCATCTCACCTGTGCCGTGGGGTATCCCCTTTCTGGGCTGTGCCTTGGCTGGGTGTTGACTGGCTTCTCTGAGTGAGGGAAGCGGGAGCTGCCGGTCACACAAGCCCCTCATTGCAGGCCTCATTCGCCCAGGCTGCCTCATGGCTGCCTGTGTTTCTTCTTCCGTGGAAGATGGCAATCATTGTCAGCCAGCTCTGGGCTTCTCTGAGTCCTTGGCAGAGCTGACTTTACCTTAGGTCCCTGTTTCCTTAAATGCAATAATCGATGGTTGTTTTATTTCATCTTAATTATAATTTTGGCCTCTCCTTCCT